>JAQZBX010036987.1:0-23967 GCA_029593785.1 Cabassous unicinctus | reverse complement strand
AAATTTCCTTTAGTATAGATCTGTGGTCAATAGTTACTCTCAGCCTTGTTTGAATTCTTTTTTCTTTCATTGACTTAAAAATGTCAATGTATCAACTCATAGCTGCATATTTTCTGATTAAAAATATGAGGTCACACTTATCTTTGTTTTTCTGAACATAATTATTGTTTTATTTTTGCTGCTCTAGAGATTTATTTGTAAACACTTTTTATTTTATTCTTTTACCTTGATATATTTGTGTGAAAGTACATGAGCCTGCATATGTTTATCGTACTTGGTCATCAGTGGTTTTATAGTTTACGGTTTTCACCAAATTTGGAAACAAATTGGCCATTACTTCTTCAACTATTTCTCTACCTTCTTTCAAGTGGGTCTCCATTTACAGGCGTGATAGACTTCTTTATCTTGTCCTACAGCTCACTGAGACTATATTTTTATCAGTGTTTCTGTTTTTCTCTTTTGATGATCTTTGTGCCTTGCCAAAAATTTTATTGAGTTTTGTCTTTGGCAGAGTTTTACATATTCTTAGGTTTGGGAAACAAAATCCCCATTACATATACATCATTTTGTTCTTTCCAAAAGTTCCCTTTGAATTTTTTATTCTTTCTAACTGTTGTGACCCTTTAAAAATATCTATTCTAGCTGCTTTGAAGACCTTGTCTGTTAATCCCATCATCTCCATCATTTTGGCTTTATTTATATTAAGTAATTTATGTCATTGCTATCGGTTACATTTTCCTGCTTCCTCCTGGGGAGGCCAGATATGTTCTCAAAGAGAGGGGTGGGTGTCTCTCGAGAGCATGGGCGTTTGCTAATAGGGGAGGACAGACCAGTGTGTCAAGCCCTCAGTGTTGCTACAAGTAACTATGAACTACCCCAAATAGGGGGGCTCCTGAGGGCTCTGGAGACACCCAGGTCCTACGGTCATGGCAGATTTCTCTGGAGTTTGGTTCCTTGCCAGAGGGCCTCACTGTGGAGTTTGTGCTCCCGGGTGTGAAAGAGTTAGACTTACTTGTGACTTCTCTACACATGCCTCTTCTGTCCCTTCTATTTGAACCTATAGTTGATGCTGGAGTTGGTAGGTGCATGTCCAAGAGACTTGAATCTTTGGGCTGTCTATGTGCCAGCTGGGCCCTGAGCCTCAGCGGAGTTGCAACACCTAATCTCCTGTTCATTGGACTCACCCAGGACAACTAACAAGAAGGTGAGTGTAACCGTTGGGGAATTTGATGTAATTATGAATTCCAAAAATATAATTGGATCATGCCTGTAATCTAATCTGTTAATCTGGACATGATTGAATTATGATTAGGGCGTTGACTGGGCCATGTCAGTCAGTAAGGCATTGAGCCCCACCCCCTGGTGGGTGGGGAACTGAATATAAAAGGCAAGGCAAAGAACAGAGTTAAAGCAGTCTTTGAGAAGCAGCTTTGATGTTTGGAAGAAGGCCCCAGGAGAAGAGAAGCAAGCCGTTCACCTGATCGCCTACAGCTGACCTTGTGGAGGAAACAGGAGCTAAGCCCGGAGAGAAACGCAGCCCTGGGAAGAGAACTCCAGAAGCCTGAACCCTGGGCAAATGTCAGCAGCTGTCTTGCTCCAACACATGACAATGGACTTTGGTGAGGGAAGAAACTTATGGTTTATGGCCTGGTAAATGTGGACTTCTACCCCAAATAAATACCCTTTATAAAGACCAACCCATTTTTGGTATTTCACATTAGCACCCCTTAGGCTGACTAATACAGTGAGGATGGACAACCACCACACCAAGGAACCCAGAGAGTCTACAACTGCAAGCAAGAGAGTCCCATCCATCAGCCATATGGGATCAAAGCCCCCTCTAAATTAGAGGTAGAGTTGGCATCACCATCCCAGAATCCTCAGGATTGGGGAATAAAATATGACTAGAGTGGACTTACTGGTATTCTACTATAGACTTATTGTGATTCTAGCAATGGAAGAAATTATATCATGGATGTGGAGACAGTGGCCACTGGAGGTGCTGAAAAGTCAGGGAAAGGGAAAAAGAGGTGTAATATGGGGGTATTTACAGGACTTGGAATTGACCTGAATGACATTGCAATGACAGATATAGGCCATTATATATCCTGCCATAACCTACAGAATTGAGTGGGAGAGAGTGTAAACTACAGTGTAAACTATAATTTATGCTTAGTGGCAATGCCCCAAAATGTGTTCATCAATTGCAATGAATGTACCACACTAATGAAAGAAGTTGTTCATGTGGGGAAAAGTGGGAGGTGTGGGGAGTGGGGCATATGGAAAACCCCTTACATTTTTTTAATGTAACATTTTATGTAATCTAAGTATCTTTAAAATAAATAAATAAATAAATAAATAAATAAATAACACAAATAGTTACTGTATATCTTTAAACTGTGATATGATTTTAGCATTGTTAGTCATTTAATGTGTTTTTTAAAAATATTGTGATGTCTTTTTGATATTCAGAGGGTGGAGTATGGCAGTTTGATATTATTTATGAATTCCAAATAAACTGTTTGTAAACTGGTCTGTTCCTCTAGGCATGATACCCCTTTGATTGTATTAAATTCAGAGGTTTCACTTTTACTTTATTAAATCAAGATTAGGGCTTTGATTCAACCGTGTCATTAGAGCATGCAGGGTTGAGTCCCTGCCCCCTTGGTGGGCTATATAAATGGGCACTCAATCATGGAAGTAGATACATGGAAGAGGAATGAACTTTGATCCTGTATCCCCAGATGAGAGATGAGCCTGATAGTCTACAGCTGCCTTGTAAAGAGACCAGAGCAACTGAGCCAGAAAGAAACAAGCCCTACAGCTGAGATCAGAAGAAGCTGGGCCCATGGAGCCTTAGGAGGAAGAGTAAGGCTGAACCCTCGCAGACATCGCCTGTCATCTTGCCTCAACACGTGGCAACAGAGTTTGGTGAGGAAGTAACTTTGAGTTGGACTTTTTAGAGCCTTGTAACTGTAAGCTTCCATCCCAAATAAAAACCCTTTATAAAAGCCAACTGATTTCTGGTTCTTTGCATCAGCACCCCCTTTGGCTGACAAATACAGAATTAATTTTATGTCATGAAATGCTGGGTTTTGTTGTTTCCTATAAAGAGTGTTGTACTTTGTTCTGGCAGTGGTTCAGTTATTTGTGAACTAGGTTGACACTTTCAGGCAGTTTTTTAAGTTTTATTAGGGTAAGTGTATACAGTAGCCCTTCCTCTAGGGCTAGTTTCTCCTTAATACTAATACTTGACCATTCTGTTGTCTCTACTGAAATCCATGAATGTTCAATGAGGTCTCTATATTCTGCTTGGTCAGAACTCGAATATCTCCCAAATGTGTGATCTGTGGTAACTATTCATCAGTTTACTGGTTGTTTTTCTCCATTGTGGCAGACAGACTCTAAGGTATTTGAATGATTACTCCTACAGTTATTCATACCCCTGAATAATCCACACTTTTTAAGTGTAGACTGGATCTATGGCTTTCTTTGTATCAATAGAATATAGTGGAGATGATAGGGACTCACTTCCTTGAATAGATTATATGGCAAAGGTGTTGGATTTCACGTCCCTGGATTATGTTACATTACATACCACTCTTTTGTGCTATATGATACTCTTTCGCCTAACTGATAGTATTGTAACAGCAAACTGCCATACTGTGTACTGACTATGGAAAAATTCAATTGGCAGGGAACTTCAGACAGCCCCTAGTAGATGATGGGAATCTCTGTGTGAAAGCCAGCACAAAAATGAAGCTCTCAATCCTATACCTGTAAGGAAATGAATTCTGCCAAAAATGTGAGTGAATATGGAAATAGATTCTTCTTCAATTGAGCCTCCAGGTGAAAAAACAGTCTACCTAACATAACATTATTATAATTATTTCTTACACTATTTCTTTTAAAAGCTGAAAGAAAAAAGATAAACATGGATATATTTATAGAGTTTGTTATATTAATCTTATTATTTGCCATTTCTGGTTTTCCTCATTTCTTCCTGTGGATTTCAGTTACCATCTAGGTCATTTCCTTACTCCGATACAACTTTAACCCAACTCCTTTGTACTATCATTATCAAATATGGTATTCTGTATGTTAGAGATGCAACAATACTATTATATACATTGTTTTAAGTGAGAGAAACCCTAGCCATGCACTCAGGAGCACTGGCCTCACCCATAGGGGTAATTGTTCATCAAGCTATGGTCAGAGAGGCACAGCCAGGGGAGGAACCTGGGGGCCATATGTATGTTTGAAGTGTTGATGATCAATGAGTCCTGCAATTTACACTAATTATCTCATCAGTATTAGAATTACTATTAGGGTCACTTGCTTCACTCTGAAGAACTTCCTTTAGTATTTCTGGTAAGGCATTGTCTTCATTTGCCTGGTCTTCTGAAACAAAGTACCACAGACTAGTAGACTTAAAAATTTCATGGTTTTGGAGGCTATGAATCCAAAATCAATGTGTTGGCAAGACTATCCTTTCTCTTAGGTCTATAGCATTCTGGTGGTGGCTTGGATAGACTCAATCTCTATCACTGTTCCACAGCTATGTCTTTCCCAATCTATATCCTACTGATTGCCCAAATTTATTTTGCCTATATTGACTCCAGCCATGTTGGAATATGGTCCAGTCTGGTTCATTTTGACCTTCTCTTAACTAATAACACCTTCAAAGATGCTATTTACAAGTGAGTTTACACCCACAGGACTAGAGGTTAGGACTTAAACATGTCTTTGTGGGGGACATGATTCAATCCATAACAGATACGTTTGCTACTAATGGATTCTCCTAGTTTTTGTTTATTTAGAAATTCTTTGTAATGTTTTCATTTTTAAAAGGTAGTTTTTAAAATACATAATTCTTGGCTGCCATTTTTTTCCTGTACTTTGAAGACTTCATCCCACTACTTTCTAGGCTCCATTATTTTTTTTCCATTTTTGGTGAGAAGACAGCTGTTAATATTATGGAAGTTCCCTTGCATGTGATGTCATTTTTTGATTGCTGCTTTCAAGATTTTCTCTTTCTGTTTGGCTTTCAACATTTTTACTATAATGTGTGTGCGTGTGTATCTTTTTGTGTTTATCCTACCTTGAGTTCATTGGGTTTCTTGGATGTTTAATGTTTTTCATCAAATCTGAGATATTTCCAGACATTTTTGAATATTTTTTCTGCTTCTCAATTTCTCCATTCTCTCAGGTACTCCCATTACATGTATGCAGTGCACTTAATAATGTCCTATATTTCTCTGAGTCTCTATTCATTTTCCTCCATTCATTTTTTCCTCTTTCTATAGATGGCATAATCTCGTAATCTATTTTTGAGCTCACTGATTCTTTCTTTACTCAGATCAAATCTACTGTTGAGCTCCTCTGATGACTTTCATATCGGTGAATGTAATTTTCAACTCCATAATTTCCATTTATTTCTTTTTAATAATTTCATCTTTATTGATTTTTATATTTGAAGAGACATTGTCATCACACCTTCCTTTACTTCTTTATGCATGGTTTCCATCAGTTCCTTTAACAAATTTTAATAGCAGTTTTGAAATCCTTGTCTGATAATTCTGATATCCTCTCTCTCTCACAGAAAGTTTTGTTGACTGCTTTTCCCCCCTTTGTATGGGTCACATTTTCCTCTTTCTTTGCAAGTCTCTAATATTTTTTGAAAATTGATCATTTTAGATAATATATTTTAGTAATTCTGGATACTAATCCCCGCCCCCCCCACCAGGAGCTTGCTGTGTTTTTGTTTGTTTGTTTGAAAAAACAAATTTTATCGAAGTTTATTTTCCATGCCTCTGGTGTCACTCCTCAGCAGACACAGCCCTGGGCAAGTGCACAACCACACTGGGCTGACAATGATTTTAGCAGGTATTATTTTGAATGTCTTTCTTTCATATTTCCTCTGTTGTTATCATACCCTGTTGTTAACCTCCATGAATTGCTGGCTGATTGTTTTATTGGTTTGCACAATGTGCTGGGCCATAAATTGATAGATAGTCTAATCCAGTTAAATTCAGGCTGAGAAAACAAAATGAAGGAAAATGAAGAGATATATAAGTAGAATGTGGGACACAAGTGCACCAGCATACATATGATGGTAGTACAAAAATAAGGAGAAAAGTATAGAAAGAGTGTTGAAAGAAATAATCTCTGAAAATTTCCAAAGATCATTAAAAAATAATAACCAACACACCCAGAAAGCTCATTGAACCACAAATAGCATACCACAAAGAGCTACACAAACAGATATATCGTAATAAATATTAAAAAGTCAAAGACAAGGAAAAAATCGTGAAAGCAGTATTTTCATTTGTAAAGCTGGCAATGCAAAATTACCAGAAATGTGTTGGCTTTAATGATGGGGCTTTATTATAAAGAAGTAACTTTAGGGTCCATATTCCTACCAGTAGTCTCTTCAAAGCAATCTGGGCCTTTTCTATCAAGCATCTCACAATTCCTCCAAAATCTCCCATTACCCATTTACAAAACTATTCCAACGTTTTTAGTATTTGCATTTGCAGCACCCCCACTCTCCTGGTACCAATTTCTGTTTTAGTTTGCTAAGGCGGCCAATGTAAAATTACCAGAAATGGATTGGCTTTTATAATGGGGGTATATGAGGGTAAAAACTTACAGTTCTGAGGCTGTGAAAATATCCAAATCAAGGCATCATCAGAGATGCTGTTTCACCAAAGGTTGGCTGCTGACAGATCCTGGAGTCCTGCCATGTGGCAAGGCAAAATGGCAGCTCTCTGTCTGGGTCTCTGCCTTCTTCTCCAGGCTTCTTTCTCCTCAAGCTCAGCTTTGGGCGATCAAGTACATGGCATGGCTTATCTCTTCAGCTTTGTGCTGCTCGATGGGCCAAGCCTCTCAGGGGCTCTTTCTGTGCCTCTATGCTCTGCTGATTCCAGCCTCTGGCCTCTCTCTCAGACTCTCAGGGTTTCTCTCACCTCTTTCAGAGCTGTAGCTGATCCTTAAGTCCTCTTTCTCACATGGCAGGGTCCAAAGGGTAGCTCTCTTTCTCTGCGTGTTGCAGCTTTCAGTTCTCTGTTTATATAGGATCCAAGCAAGAGGGCAGAGACCCAACCTGGGTCATGCCTCACTGATGTATCTAATCCAAGGTCCTAAAGTGATCTAATCAAAAGATGATCTAATCAAAACATCCCTTAACTGAATCTAACGCAATCAAAGCATCCTACACCCAGAGGAATGGATTAGTTCAAAGAATAAGGTATTTTCTGGGTGTCACAATACTTCACACCATCACAAACAACAAGAGAAAAAAATGACTGGATACTTGCAAGGAAATCCCAATAATATTTACAGCTGAGTTCTCAGTAGATACAATGGAGGCTGAAAAGCAATGGGATAACATATTCAAACTGCTTGAAAAAAAAAAAAACCAACAAAGCTATATTTCAAAAATTAAAGCAGAATACTTTCTGAGAGAAATAAAAAATGGAGAGACCTGCCTAACAAGGAATACTAAGGGAAGTTCTTCAGGATGAAAGCAAGTGTCCCTATACAGTAATTTGAATCTACATGAAAAAGAGCACTGGTAAAGTTAATTATGTTATTATAAAAGACAGTATAAATGCTTATTTTCTCCTTTCTTCTCTTAACCTATTTAAAGAAACAATTGTGTAAAATAATATGTATAAAGTGTATTGCTGGGATTATAACATATAGACATGCAATGTACATGTAATATATTTGCCAATAACTTCCAGGAAAAGTTTAGTGGGAGGAAATCGCTGTAAAGGCTAAGGCAATGATGACAGATGATAAAGTAATAATTATAACAATGTATGATTGAGTTTATAACATTAATAGATGTAATATCTATTACAATAATATCACAAAAGAGGAGAAATGGAATAGAACACTATAGAATGAACATTTGTATATATTACTAGAATTAAGATAGTACTTGTAGACAAGACTAATGTCACACATATTTTAGTATTCTGGGCCTAGTTCTAGGCTTATAGTAGGAATGCAAAAAATAATTTGAATTAAATTCAAATGATATGAATGTCCATAAGTCATGCCCATTTAAAAATGAACAGTCAATACCAATCATGCAAACTCAATAATTACCCTACTGTAACATAAATAGACTTCAAAAATTTCTCCAGGTCATAGACAATCAAGAAGTCATTGCACTTTAAGAGTGACACAATAAATCCTGATATATTTAATTCCATCACTTTTTCTATGATTTGGCAAAAAGGATTAAATATAAACTTTAAGGTATATAGAAATATTCAAATAAATTATGAGTATGGCATACAACACATCCCAACAAAACCTGGATGATTAGGATCTAAAAATTTTAGTAAAATATGTAGAATTGCTATTTTGAGGTTAAAGTTCTTTTAATTATTCTTTGCTCCTTGTACAAATATTTTCCGATAAACACTAAAAAAGCCTTAGTAAACGTATGAAAAAAGAATATTTAAAAAAACTGTTTTATGTATTATTTTTCTTTTGTTTCCTTTTACAAATTAAGAAGATTTGATAACTATTTGCTTTTGTATATAAATATTGCAGTTAAGGAATGCAAGCACAAGTATTTTGTGCAAGGACAATTTAAGAATGTCTGGCCAAAAATTCCTTGCAAAATTGAAGTTAAAAGTCACCCACTTGTAGATTAAGCGATAAAATAAAGCTTTTCCCAAGTCAACTCTATTGAATTTCAATGCATGAACTCCATACTGAGGAGGGAAAAAAAAGGTTTATATTTAGCTTTTTATTGAGTGTCCTTAGCCATAAATTTACCTAAGATACAAACTTATACACAACAGGATAAAGGGATTTTTGTAGTTTTTACAAGTTTCAGTTTTAAATCAAATCTACAGAATTGATTTAGATTTTTTTTTTTTACAGGATTTTTAAATGAATGTGTATATGTTTTGGCTCCAGGCTTAAGGTAGATATCCCGAAAGAGCTGATTAAAATCGGCCATTACTAGTAAACTATTGTGAATTTCTTTCTTCGCTACAGTAACTCAGCCATTGTGCCAGAAAGCTATGACCAGGGGAATTAAAATTACCAAGAAAGTTACCAGCAAATGGTTTATCGTACGCTGAGAAACTGCTTTACAGCCCTTCTGTTACTGTTGAGAGCAGTTGGGATTTTAACTTAAAACTTGAAAATAGAGCCCATGTGCGGCAAAGTGCGTCCGTGCGGGGCGGGGTGGGGCTGGGCGCCCCCGGGTGGCCGCAGAGCTGGGGCAGGGCCCGGGTGCAGGGCAGCCGCTGGCTCCACGCGAACCCTGCGCCCACGAGCCGCAGCCGTTGCGGCCCCGACGCGGTCCCTGTGGCCAGGCCGGGCCGGTCCACGCAATGCTGTCTCTCCTGCTGTTCCTCTCAGGTCTCGGCCCGCTGACCTCCGCGGGCCAGGGTAAGTGACGCTTTGTGCTCGGTAGGAGAGCTGCCTTTGGCAGCGCCCCCGGCCCCGCGTCGCGGAACCCCTGGCGGGCTGGGGCCGGCCCGGATCCTCACTGGGTAGGCGGAGGAGAGGCGCCTCGGAGCCCGCCAGCGGGTCTCAACGAGCCAGAGGCGGCGAGGGTTAGGGGCGGGCGGGGTGGGGGGCAGTGGCGGGTATGTGGTGGCGGCTGAGCCCTGCGGTTGGGGAGCTCGGAGCAGACCTGCGACAGATGTTCCTCCCTTACTTTCACCGACCTTGCGCCAGAGGCCCAGCCACTCCTAGGGAGTTGGGGCAAGGCGGGAGCCTGGATGGGGTCCTGAGATCTATTGCGCGCACATCTTCACTCACGCAGGGTTGAGGGGAAGAAGCCCCAAAGGGTATCCCTGGACAGAGGAAGAGTAATACTCCTACTGCTAGAGGAGCCTCTATCTGGAGTCATTTTCGTGTGTGTGTGTGTGTGTGTGTGTGTGTGTGTGTTGGGGATTGGGGGATTAAAGAGTGATGAGAGATGAGACAATAAGGGAAAGAAGAATAAGAGTGCTGCTCTATACTGGAAAATGTTCATACACGTTTCGCTCCCTACAGATTCTCAAACACCACTACTGCAAGTTGTAGTGCCACGGAAGATCCCGACAAACACCAGTGACCGCGATGTTTCAGAGACGCATGTAATTAACACGTTCCTCTTAATATTTTATTCTTTTTGTTTTATTCTTACAGGACAACATGGTCCAAATAGATTTATACGTATCGTTTGTAAAATTATGTTTGTGTTCATAGCCTCTGTGTTATGAGAGCCAAATATTCTGATATTTCTTTCATTTCCCAAGTAGTATATGAAAATTATAATGTAAAAAAAATGCAGACAAAAAAAGCTTAGAATTCCCATCACTTGAAGTGACATATAGAGTCTACTGGACAGTTTTGTATTAAAAAAAAATGTACATTTAAACATTTATTCTCATACAAGTGAAATCATACTAATTTATTTTGTAACATTTAAAAACAATATATAATAAACATCTTCATGAACACACATGCCTATTTGTGTGTGTATAGTATAAATCATTTGTGAAAATGGAAGTTTATTTTTAATCTGATTAAAATAGTTGAGTAGGTATATTTTAAATTAAGTACAGACACTACAGAGTTTTGATGCAAGTGAAAATTCACTCCAGTTTTTAAAGTTGTAAACATTAGTAAATTTGAACAAAATGAAGTTTTAGAGATATTTACGTTCACACACAGACACACAGGCACACATGTACACACATACATAAGGTCATGTGTGTCAACATTGGCTTTTTCATTTATTTATAAAGTTAAGACTACTGTTATGACATTAAATATGGTTTTACATGCAAGGTCTGAGGGAAATATGAAATGCCAATTTTCAGAGACTGAGTGGTCTGTTTCTCTCCCTCTCACCAAAAAAGAAAAAAAAAAAAGATTTTGTGTTTATGAAAACTCTTACATCAAAAACCTAAATTGCCAGGGAGCTTAAAATGTTTAGGAGAGCAAAAAACATATATTGGGAAAATACTAACTAAAAAGAAGACCTGGGTATCCATAATATCAGGGGAAAAACCCAACAGATCATAGATGAATACACAGATGCACACGGACCTTATGAAGAATAGCATCATTATATGATGGTAAAATATAAAGGTGGAAATGGGCTGAAATATAAGAATGGTGAAAATATTTCATTAATATCCTAATCATAAGGAAGCTAGCGTGAATAAAGTAGTATCAGAGAAAGCAGACTGCTGCACAAGGATATTTCCAGGATAAAGAGGAGCTTCTTGTAAAGATAAAAGGCTTAGTGCATTAAGACGACGTAATGATCCTAAAGATTTTTGCATCTAATTAGAGCACATCCAAAAAGAAAAGAAGCAAAAACTTACAGAAGTGAAACAAGTCAACAAATCTACAATTATTGAAGAGCTAATCATTTCCTTTCTCAGTAAATGATAAAACAATTAGAGAGGGACTCAATGGGGATATAGAAGACTTGAGATGCTAATGATCATCTTGAGTTTAACTGGCATTTGGAGACCATAGGCCATGGGTATTCAATTTTGTCAAATTCCTTTTCTGTAGTTATTGTTATAGCTTGTTGCAAGTCTGCCATCTTCATGTTTGTTTCCTTTTTTCCCCATTTCTTTTGTCTCAGAATCTCACAATGTCTGATTATGATTTGGTTCATGAAAGTGTTTGAATTTGTAGGTTAAAAATGTTGCCTACAAAATCCCACTAGTCAAATGGGTTTATCAGAAGGTTGTAGACAATATTCATGGAAAGATAATAGGTATATTTCTTCAGAGACTAGAATATAAGTTAACTAATCCTCCAGATATATTTAATCACATATGAAAATATTAATAAAGTAAAAATAGCAAACTTGGAAAACATTATGATCAAGTAAGTTTTCTCTGTCTAGAAGATACTGTAATATTAGAAAAATCTATTAAATTAACTCACCATGCTAACATATTAAGAATCAATAAATAAGCCTAGGAAAAGAAAATAAAAAGGATTTTAGAAAATTACACATTAATACACACACACATGCACACACACAGTGCCAACTTTATAAAGGAACAGGATCAATGTGATTTAAATGGATCTAAGCATCAAAAACAGCACCAGAAAAACCATATCGTACTTAACATTTTGAATATTTAGAGCATTCCATTTTAGGGCCAGCAAAAGAAAAGGATGCCTGCTATTTCCATTTTTATTCAATAATTTACAATATAGAAATCAAGAAAAAGGAATATAAAATAAGTAAGGCTTAAAAGATAAGACCAGCTATTTTTTTATTGGTTTATGATTGTTTAGATTGGAAGTCTGAGGGATTTCACACGTAAATTATTAGAACTAAGTAGAAAGCTTGGCAGAGAATAGCTGGGCCCTGAAAAATGCATTACTGTGTCTGATAACGGTGAGAAAGCTGAAATGCATTTAGGGAAGCTGATGGTTTCTACTCAACATCACTTCTAGCATTGTGCCTGAGCTGATATAAACCTAACTTCTCGGTATCTTTAACTTCTTTAATTATAAAATGGGTATATTAATAGAATCATACCTAGCTCATATGTATATTATAAAACTTAAGGCATTTTATAAAGTGCTAAGCCATGGTGTATAGAAATAATCTTTTTATGTTTATTGTTATAATTAATGAGATACAAATAGAATTTTGTGAAACCCAAGCCTCTGTCTTGAGTAACTGGGTATATAACCATGCCATTACCTGATATCTGGAATGTAGAAGGAAAATTACACATTTTTATTCACAAGCAATAGAATAAAGGAGGGATAATAATAGAAGTAATATTTTATCAGCTTTCTTCCCCTACAGTTTATGGCAAATTAGAATGCATCATGGAATACATAGATTTGGCAGGCATCTTTACTTTAGTAAAATCACTAGAAATTACAACTTGCATTTTATCCTTCAAATGGCATGTCTCAATTTCTTATGAATATAAAATAAGAAAAAACTACTTATTACATCAAAATAAATGTCAATGGATCAGGATTAAAAAGAAAAAAATAAAACATCAAAAGCAAGCTGGTACAGCCATACCATTCTAAGAGTAGAATTTAAGTAAGAAGCACTTTTAGAGAAAAAAGAATTTAAGAAGCCCTTTTAGAGATCCTTATTGATGAAAGGATCACATTTATTGGGAAGATATCACCATATTAAATATATTTGCACTCTACCCAAGCTCAAAAATACATAAGGCAAAATATTATAAAATAAAAGAAGAAATAAACCGATCCATAATAATTGTGGGAGACACCAAGGCACCTTTTAAAATAGCTGTAAGGTTACAGAAGACTGAAAAACACAACAAAGAAGCTTTAAAATGATATACAAAAGTTCACTCAACGACAAAGTTCGTGTTCTTTGCAAATGCACATGCAACATTTTATTTACCAGACTCAACTATGTGCTAAGACTTAATAAAAGCTATGGTTTATGATGATTTCACAGGTTGGGTTCCTTGGGATTCAGTCTCTTGAGTTTATTAGGGAATGCCCTTGCGATTATCACCTGTGGAGGCAAGCAGAGCTGAGGAGAGGGAGACATCAGATGACAATTGAGTCTCCATGATGTATGAAGCTTGGATATCCATCAGAAGTATCTGGAGTTGGAATGAGGTTCTCGCTTCATGTGGGCTGTCCTAGAAAGCTGTGAAAGTTGGATGAAATAATCCCCTTCAGTTGAGGGAATCCCCAAATAGGACAGAAAGTTAACTTACTCCCAGTAGCACCACCAGCAGCAGCGGGTAGGAGGAAGGGTAGGAGGTTGGAGACTAATTCATTTAGTCTTAAACTGGTATCTGTGTTGCATTACTTAAATTTCAGTTTATTTGTGTTGGAAACTGGAATGTAGAAGAAAGGTGATAAGATTCAAGTTTCTTGAAACTTTACTGTGAATTTCTGAGTGTAATCTTCATTTCAAATTTAAATCTCATTAAGAGACTTAATGGTAATTATTGATGCTCTTAGTTTTGAAATAGATTTAGAAATCCTTGGTTTTATTTAAATTTAATTGTAATTATTTCTATCATATACTCTTTCAAGATTAGAGATAATAATATACTTGTATATGTATATATAATTTTGAGATGTACAGGATGCCATCCATATGAAACAGTATATATGCTTCTAAATAGTTTATTTTAAAATTATGACTTTTTTCTCTTAAGTATTTGGAATTTCTAATAATTACCTTTTCTCTGAATACCTGCTGCAGGTAACTTATGCCATCAACATTGATGAGAAAACATACACTCTTCAGCTTGAAAAGCAGTAAGTGCTCATCCTTCTTTTCATACAGTTATTATTAATTTCTTAAAATTTCAAAATCACGACTTTAATTTGAGCCTAACAAGAGCATGGATATTATATTTATTTACCATGTTATACCTTCTTTCTTGAATTCCAAGTCTTTATCTTGAGATTTTAAACATAATATTAGAGTCAAAATTCTAATTTAATATTAAAAATATGAATGCATGTCTTCTAAATGAAAATTACTCTGTGTACTCCCCCAAAATAAACCAAATTGCAACAAGTAAGGGGATAAGTTTTATTTTTGCATTTTTAATTTTGTTCATCTCTACATGTCATTTTACACATTTGGATTGTTTAAGCATTCTATTTAATGTTACATCATATTTTTCTTATATGTTAAAAGTATACACATATATATATTTATTATTATTTTTCTAAGAGAAGCTGTATGTATGCAGAAATATCATGCAGAATATACAGAGTTCACATATACCTAGCCCATCATGGTTTTCCTGGTTATTAAAAATTTGCATTAGCACAGTACCTTCATTATAGTTGATGAAACAATATTATTATAATTATACTAATAACTGTAGTCCATGGTTTACATTAGTTCATTGTGTTGTATAGTCTTGTTTTTTAAAAACTTTTATTCTAATAATATATGCAAATCCTAAAATATACCCTTTTAACCAAATTAAAATATGTAATTCAGTGGTGTTAATTACATTCCCAATGTTGTGCTACCGTCACCACCATCCATTACCAAAACTTTTCCATCAGCCCAAACAGAAACTCTACCAACTAAGCATTACCTCCCCGTTCCGTATACCAACTGTGGCCCCTGGAAACCTGCATTCTATTTTCTGACTGTTTTAGTTTGCTAAAGGGCTGCTGATGCAAAGAACCAGAAATCTGTTGGCTTTTTTAAAGGGGACTCATTTGGAGTAAAAGCTTACAGTTCCAAGGCCATGAAAAGTCCAAACCGAGGCACCATCAGAGATGCTTTCTCACAAAGTCAGCTACTGTTGATCCTGGTGTTCTGCCTTGTGGTGAAGCAAGATGGCCACTGGTCTCTGCCCAGGTTTCAGCTTTCTCCTCCAAGCTCACACTTTCCTCTCAAGCTGCACCGTGGGCCAGCCTCTTGGAGCTTCATGCATAATAGCTCCTGTAGTCCTGGCATAGGGCTTGTTTCTTTCCGGGCCTCCTATATCAGTCTCAGCTGCTCTGCTCTCTTCCCAAGTTCAGCTGTAAGCTATCAGGCAAATGGCTCATCTCTCCCCAGGGCATCAGCTGTATGAGCCTCTCCTTTCTGTCACACGGCAGGATCAAAAATGGCAGAGCTCTCTTCCTATGTCTGTCTGAGTGAGTCTGTTTATATCAGACCCATCAGGGGGCGGGGACTCAACTTGAGTCATGCCTTACTGATGTAGTCCAATAGAAAGCCCTAGAGCAATCTCATACTTTTGGGTATAAACCTAGAAGTGAGCTTGTTAGGTCATATGGTAATTCTATTCATAACTTTCTGAGGAACAACCAAACTGTTTTTCACAGAAGTTGCACCACTTTACATTCACACCAGCAATGAAAGAGTGTTCCAATTTCTCCACGTCTTCTCCAATACTAGTTATTTTCTGTTTTTTTTTTAAATAGTAACCATTCTAGTGGTTGTGAAATGGTGTCTCATTTTGGTTTTGATTTGCTTTTCCCTAATGGCTAATGATTCTGAGCATCTTTTCATGTGCTTACTGACCTTTTGTATATCTTCTTTGTAGTAACGTATATTCAAGTCTTTTCCACCTTAAAAAAATGTTTCCGTCTTTTTGTTGTTAAGGTGAAGGATTTCTTTATGTATTCTGGATATTCAACCTTTGTCAGATACGCTGTTTCCAAATATTTATTTCTATTGTATAGAATGTTGTTTTACTTTCATGGTAAAGTCTTTTGAGGCTTAAAAAGGTTTTAATTTTGATGAGGTCCCATTTATCTATTATTTTGTTGCTTGTGCTCTGGGTGTAAAGTATAAGAAACCATTGATTAACATAAGGACCTGAAGACTATGTATCTTTTAGGAGTTTGATAGTTCTGGGTCTTCTGTTTAGATCTTCGATCGATTTTGAATTGATTTTTGTATAGGTCATGAGGTAGGGGTCCTCCTTTTTTTGCAACTGAAGATCTATGTTTCCCAGCACCATTTATTGAAGAGACTATTCTTTCCCAAGTGAGTAGTATTTGCCCCCTTCTCAAAAATCACTTGGCCACAAATGTGATGGTTGATATCTGAGCTCTCAGTTCGATTCCATTGGTCTAAATGTCCGTCCTTGTGTTAGTACCATGCTGTTTTGATTACTGTGTCTTTGCAGTAAGTACTAATATTGGGAAGTATGATTCCTGTGACTTCATTATTTTTCAAGATGGCTTTATTTTTTTATTTTTAAAGAAGATTTACATTACATAAATGTTACAATGAAAATATAGGGGATTCCCATATAACCTACCCCATCCCCCTTCCATACTTTCCCCCATTAACAACATTTTTCATTGGTGTGGTACATTTGTTACAATTGGTGAACACATATTGAAGCATTGCTACTAAGCATGGTCTATAGTTTACATTATGGTTTACACATTGCACCACGCAATTTTATAGGTTTTGACAAATGTATAATGGCCTGTACCCATCATTGCAATATCATTCAGAACAATTCCAATGTCCCCTAAGTGCCCCATGTTACACTTATTCTGCCCTCTCCCTCCCCTTAGAACCTCTGGTGACCACTGCCTTTATATCAATGTTCAAATTTCTTCCATTACTAGAATAATAATAATCCTACTTTAGTCCATAGTTGCATTCCCACCTTATGTTTGTTCATTCCTTAATCTTGAGGATTTGGGGATGGTAATGCCCACTTCTGCTTCTGATTGAGAGGGGGCTTAGATATCATGGGGAAAATGGATTGAATGGTTTGCTTGCAGTTGTAGATACTCTGTTTTTTGGGATGGGCATTGTCCATCATTATCCATTTGTTAGTTGTCTTGGGTGAGTCCGGTGAACTGGAGAGTAGGTGTTGGGTGCAACTGTGCTGAGATTCAGGGCTCGTCCAGCATATAAACATTGGGAAGATTTATATTTAATGGGTATATATAGATTTAATGGGTATAGTGCAAATTATAAGTTCAAATAAAAGGGGCAGAAGAACCATGTGTAGGAAAATTATAAATGAGTCTAACTCTGATAAATTGGGGAGATAGGTTAGCATATATACCAAGGTAAGGCCCACCGACAGGGTGCTGATTTCCTGGGGTTGTCTGCCCTGCCTGTAGTTTCTAGATGCCTCCAGAGCCCTCAGGAGCACTCCTTCTTGAGGCACTGTTTACTGTGGCAGTCAGTGAGATCCTCCTGAGACATGCATAAGCGTAACCTCTGTGTGGCAGTTTGATATTGCTTATGAATTCCAAAAATAGATATTGGATTATGTTTGTAAATTGGTCTGCCCCTCCGGGCATATTAGATTGGATTGGATTCAGAGGTTTTACTTTTACTTGATTAAATAATGATTAAGGCTTTGAATGGGCCACATCAGTAGGACGTTGCATCCCCGTCCCCTTGGTGGCTGGGGACTCAACAGAGAAACCACACCACAGAGAAGGGAGTTTAGAGTTTTAATGCTGGAGCCCCAGGAAGTAAGCCCACAGAAGAGAAGAACAGCTGAGCCCAGAGAAAATCGAGCCCCAGGGAGAGAGACAGAGTTGGTTGTTTAATAGTCTACAGCTGGCCTTGTAGAGACAGCAGGGCAGCTGAGCCCAGAGAGAAACAAGCCCCAGGAAGAGAGGAACCCAGGAAGCCTGAACTCTTGGCGGACATCAGCAACCATCTGCTCCAACATGTGGCAACAGACTTTGGTGAGGGAAGTAAATTATGCTTTATGGCCTGGTAACTGTAAGCTTCTACCCAAATAAATACCCTTTATAAAAGCCAACAGATTTCTGGTAATTTGCATCAGCGCCCCTTTGGCTGACTAATACACTGATGCTTCCTTTAAGTACCAATATTCGACTTGCGTACTCAAATGGAAAAGATGATGAACAGAACTTTGTTCAAAATCTCAGTTTGTTTCTCTGCACCTTTCTTAAGGAACATGGTCAACTTATAGAAAAGAAAGATTAAATTTCAGGGAAACTCTGATGGAGGTCATTCACTACATGTTGTTGGTATCAGAAGTGGAAGAAACTCAAATCTTTAAAATTCGTCTTGAGTACTGGAATCATTTGGCAGCTGAACTCAATAGAGAGAGCCCATTCTCTACATCTGCCTCTCCATTGCTATCTGGATCACTTTGAAATCTCTTAGCCTTTTATAGTCCCAGGATGTGTTTATCAATTGCTATTAATGTGCCACACTAATGAAGGATGTTTATGTGGGAGGTTGTGGGAGGTGTGGAAGGTGGGGCATATGGGAATCCCTACATTTTTTGCATAACATTTATGTAATCTAAATATCTTTAAAATAATAATAATAAAAACTCATTTGTAGTTAATACTTTCCTCTTTGGGGCTAGATCTTTTGCCAGATGTATCGCCAGTTGGTGCTTGGTAATAATCCCTCGGTGCCAGGGATATTCATCCCCAGGAATCATGTCCCATGCTGGGGAGAAGGTAGTGACTTTATGTGCTGAGTTTGGCTTAGAGAGAGGCCACATTTGAGCAACAAGGATGTTTTCAGGAGGTAACTCTTAGGCCATATATATACATATAAAACTAGGCTAGATTTCAGTTTCACAAAAAACAAGGTTCATAAGTATAAGCATCAATAGCAAGGGCCTGGCCTATTGGTCTGTCCTCTTTCTCTAGGCACTGCCTGTGTACTCTAGAGATTCTTGCCACTCTATTAGAGACTGTAGCAGAACTCCCCATGATGAGAATTCAATATTTGGTCGGTTGTTATGTGGATCTGCACCCACCTAGACAACACCCCATGATCACATGAATACATTCATATTCCATAGGTGCATGCCCCAGCTGCACCCCTCTCCTCACTTCCCCCCACCATTGATACCCCACACCAGTTATCCTCCCCTTCTACAGTTGCAGTCCTTCTGCAATCCAAAACCTCCCCAAAACTGAAGCCAAAAAAATAAAAAATAAAATAAAATAATAAAAATTAATCTTTTTTTGCATTGTGACTTTCATCACAATAAGATCTATAATCTTTTATGTATATTGACAATTTTTAAGGCAGCTTTAGATATTCCGTGCCCCTTATCCTCCAAATAAATTTAATTATTGGCTTTTCCATTTCTGCAAAGAAGGTTGTTTGAATATAGGTCCTTTATCATGTTGATGAAGTTTCCTTCAATTCCTAGAGTTCTAAGTGTTTTTACCAAGAAGGGGTGCCCGATATTGTCAAATGCCTTTTTGGTCTCAATTGAGATGATCATGTGTTTTTTTCTCCATTGTGTTAATGTGGTGTATTACATTAAGTGATTTTCTTATGTTGAGCCAATTTTGCTTCCCAGGAGTAAATCTCACTTGACCATGTTGTATAATTCTTTTAATATGCTCTTGCATTCAATATGCTTGTATTTTGTTGAAGATTTTTGCATCTCTATTCATAAGGGATATTGGTCTATAGTTTTATTTTCTTTTCTCTTTATGTGGCCTTTGTATGAAGGTGATATTGGCATTGTAGAATGAATTAGGGATTGTTCCTTCCTCCCCAATATTTTGGAAGAGTTTGAGCATAAATGGAGTTGTCTTTTTGGAATGTTGGATAGAATTCCCCTGTGAAGCCATCTAATCCTGGGCTTTTCTTTGTTGGGCTGTTTTTGATTCCTGATTCAATCTTTTTACTAGTAATAGTTTTGTTGAGATCTTCTGTTTCTTCTTGAGGCAATGTAGGTACTTTGTGTGTTTCTAAGAATTTGTCCGTTTCATCTAGGTTATCTATACTAGTGGCATACAGTTGTTCATAGTATCCTTTTATAGTCTTTTTAGTGGGGTCAGTGGTACTGTCCCCCTTCTCATTTTCTGATTTTTCTATATTTGTACCCTCTCTCTCTTTTGCTTTGTCAGGCCAGCTAAAGGTTTCTCAATTGTACTGATCTTTTTAGAAATCCAAATTTTGGTTTTGTTGATTCTCTCTTTGTTTTCTATTTCTTTGATCTCTACTCTAATCTTAATTTCTTTTCATCTGCTCACCTTGGGTTTAGTTTTCTCTTCTTTTTCTATTTCTTCTCATTTTGAGGTTAAATCTCTAATTTGAAGTTCTTATTTTTTTAATGTAAGCAGTTAGAGCTATACATTTCCCTCGCAGCACTGTCTTGGCTGCTCCCATATGTTTTGGTATGTTGTATTTTCATTTTCATTCACCTCAAGGTATTTCCTCAGTTCACCCATTGGTTGTTTAAGAGTATGTTGTTTAATTTCCACACATTTGTAAATTTTATACTTTCTCTCTATTATTGATTTCTAGCTTCATTCCTTTGTGGTAAAAAAAAATACGTATTGTATCATTGCAATGTTTTTGGATATTTTGAGACTTGTTTTCTGACCTAACATGTGGTCTATCCTGGAGAATGATCCTTGTGCACTTGAGAAAAATGTGTATTCTGGATTTTTTTTGGGTGAAGTCTTCTATGTATGTTTGTTAAGTCTATTTGGTTTAGATTATCATTCCTTACTGATGAGTTGTTCTGTCCATTATTGAAAGTGGTGTATTAAAGTCTCCTATTTTTAATGTAGAACCATTGACTTCTCTCTTCAAAGTTGTCTTTATCTGCTGTTAGGTGGCATATATATTGATAATTGTTCCATCTTGTTGAATTGTATATAATGACCATCTTTGTCCTTCATAACCCTTTTTGACTTAAAGTCTATTTTATCTGATATTAGTATAGCTGTCCCAGATCTCTTTTGGTTACTACATATACAGTATATTTTTCCTATCCTTTCAATTTCAACCTATTTGTATCTTTGAATTTAAGTGAGTCTCTTGCAGACAGCATATAGTTGGTTTATGCATTTTTATCCATTCTAATAATCACTTCCTTTTGACTGGAGAGTTTAATCCATTTACATTTAAATTCACTATGCAGAACTTTCTTCTGCCATTTTGCTATTTAACCTTTGGATGATATATGCCTTTTATTGTCTTTCCAGTCTTCTATTAATGCCTACTTATATATATATATATATATATTTTGTATGAATATTGTACATATTTAGTGTCTTCTCTTTTGTATCTGGATATATTTAACCTTCACAGACAGGTTACTTTTTATGATTTCAATATTTTTAAACAGTCTTCAGACTTCTTTTGTGACCTAACATGTTTATTCTAAAGAATGTCCATGTGCACTTGAAAATAATGTGTATGGGTTGTTATTTTTGGGTGAGGTGTTCTATATATGTCAGTTAGATCTAGTTGGTTTATGGTGTTATTTAGATCCTTATTTCCATATTGATCTTCAGTTTAGATATTCTATCTAGTATTTTAAGTGTGGTATTGAAATCTCCAGCTATTATTGTAGATATGTCTATTTCTCCTTTCAATTCTGTAAATGGTTGCTTCATATATTTTGGTGCTCTGCTGTTATGTGCATAAATGTTTATAATTGTTAAAAGTTCTTGTTGCATTGACACTTTTAATAAATTTATAATGTCCCTCTTTGTTTCCTGTAACAGTTTTTTACTTAAGTGTATTTCATCTGATATTAATATAGCCACCCTGCTCTCTTTTGATTACTATATGAATGAAATACTTTTTCCATCATTTCACTTTCAACCTATTTGTACCTATGGATCTATGATGAGTCTGTTGTAAATAGCATATATTTGGGTCTTGTTTCTTTACCCATTCTGCCAATCTCTGCCTTTTTATTGAGCAGTTTAATCCATTTACCCTTAAGGAAATTATTGATAATCAAGATTTATACCTGCCATTTTGCTATTTTAAAAAATTCGTATATTTCTTCCACTTTTCTTTCAATACTGCATTCCTTTTTGTTTAGATGATCTTTTATAATAAGTCAGTTTGCATCACTTATACTTTCCTTGTGTAGATTTTTAAAATACTTTCTTTATGGTTACCATGGGTATTACATTTAGCATCCTAATTCTGTGGCAATTCACTATGTGCTGATTTTAACTTCAAAAGCTTACACATACACTGTACCTATATACCTCTGTCCTTTCTTTTTTGTTGGTTTTATCACAAATTACATCTTTATGAATTGGCTGCCCAATGTGAAAGATTTACACTAATATTTCATACATATAAATTTTAAAACTTTAAGAAATAAAAGAACATTACAAATGAAAAATGAAATAGTACTGGCATCTATTTTTATCCATTATGTTATTTGCACCAGAGATCTTAATATCTTCTTCTAGGATTGAGATACTGTCTATATTCTTTTCCTCTCAACATGCAGGACTTCATTTGGCATTTGTTGTAAGTTATGTTCTAGTAATAACAAACTTGCTAAGCATTTGTTTTAATGGAAATGTCCTAATTTCTCCCTTTTTTGAAGGAAGCTTTGTCAGGTATATTATCCTTGGATAATAGTTTTTGTTTTTTTTTTTCTTTCTTTCTTTCAGTACATTAAAAAACTCAGACAGTCTTCTGGTGTCAATGTTTTTAATTGAGAAATAGGATGATAATCTTGTTAAGGACCATTTATGCATGGTGTGTCACTTCTATCTTGCTCTTTTTAAGATTCTGTCTTTGTCTTTGACATTTGACAGTTTGTACAAATGTGTCAGTGAAGATCTGTTTGGGTTCATCCTGCTTGACATTCATTGAGCATCTTGGATTTGTATATTCATATCCTTCATCAGATTTGGGAAGTTTTCTGCTATTATTTCTCCTAATAATTTTTCTGGCTTTTTATGTCTCTCTTTTCCTTTTGGGTCTCCTATGATGCATATATTGGTACACTTGATCATGTCCCACAGGCTTCTCAAGCTCTGTTCAATTTTTTTTCAATCTTTTTTCCCCCTTCTCCACAAGAATGGACACTTACAATTTTCTTGTCTTTGAGGTCACTAATCCTTTCTTCTGCCTCCTCCAATCTGCACTTGAACCCCTCTGTTGTAATTTTCATTTCAGTTATTGTACTTTTCAGTTCCAGAATTTCCACTGAGTTCTTTATAATTTCAATCTTATTGTTGAAATTCTCCTTTTGTTCATATATTGTTTTCCTCATTTCCTTTAATTGTTTGTCCATATTTTCCTTTAGTTCATTGGTCTTGTTTATGAAAGTTGTTCTAAAATCTTCAATTAGTAATTCCAGAGACTACACTTCCTCCAGAATATATTCCATCAAATTCTTTTTTTCATGTGTCTTAACCATATTTTCCTTTGTCCTAGTATGTTTTATATTTTTTTGTTGAGAACTAAACACACTGTGTGATTGTTGTGGTGACTCTGGAAATCAAATTCTCTGACTCCTCAGTCCAACAGATGAAGAACAAGAGGAAAGAAAAGAAAAAAAAATGGGAAAGAGTGAGAGGAAATAAAACAGTAACAAGGAGACAACACACACACACACACGTGAAGAAAAGGGAAAAAAATTTATGTACTGCCTTTTTATGGGCTTGTGGGAAGCCAGCCTCCCTGCTCATCCTTCAGGGATCCACCAGACCCAAAAATACAAAAGAAAGAAAGAAGGAGGAGGAGGGGGAGAGGGAGGGAGATAGGCAGAG
>JAQZBX010036986.1:0-23974 GCA_029593785.1 Cabassous unicinctus | reverse complement strand
GAAATTAAAAAAAAAAAAAAAAGCGACATCCGGTTCAGGTGTGAAAGGCCTCCGTCCGGGACTGGTGCTCACAGGTCACCGTCTTCCCCATCCACAAGCACTAGAACCACTGTATGACTCAATGGAGTATTTCAACATTGCGTGTTGTCACTGTTTAAGAAAACAATACATTTTAGTTTTGGAATTGTAAGAGGTGGAAAATAGAAAGGAAATAATATTTGAGTGGAAGAGGTTTTGCTTATTTGCTTTGTTTTAACTGAAATAATACAATAAAATTGATGTCGAAAAACAAAACAAAACTCCAACTTGTCCTTTGCCATGTCTTTTATCTCTGAGACCCCACCCACTAAGGGGCAGGGCTCAACGCCCTACTGACGTGACCCAATCAAAATCCTAATCGTAACTTAATCATGCCCTGATGAACAGAACAGTTTACAAGCATAATCCAATATCTATTTTTGGAATTCATTACTACATCAAACTGCCAAACTGCTACAGACACCTTTCAGTAGAGTTCCAAAATATATGCAGCAAATTTGACAGATTAGAAGGGAGAAATAAACAGTTCTATATTAATAGTAGGGGACTTCGATATGCTATTTTCAATAATGGGTAGAACATCTAGACAGAAGATCAATAAGGAAATAGAAGACGTGAACAATTTTATAAACCAACTAGATGAAACAGCTATATATAAAATACTTCAGCCAACAGCAGCAGAACACATATTCTTCTCTCATGTACATGGCTCATTCCTCAGTAGTGACAATATACTCTGAAACTAAGCACCTTTGACTTAGATTTGCCTAGAAGCTTTTTAGTACTATGATTGAATATGTATTTAAAGCCTCCGTAGGTATACCTAAATTCTTACATTAAACTCTCATTTTAATTCTTTCATTTTTCAAATCACATGCCAGCAGCAACCATATTTTTATGTGCATTTCATGCCGGTATTTAGTTTCTGGGTGTCATTCCTTTGCATTGAGTCTTTTAGCACAAATCCTGCCCTCATACACCAAACATTTTCTTGGTGAGATTGAGAGCACTTTGGGTAAAGGGCCCTGGAAAAAAAGGCAACAACAGCAGATAAAGGAGTGTACGGCTCTGGATTTAGCCATCCTGGTGAACTTGGCTCTCTGGCATTTTTCATCAACTGGAGTTAATATTTCTAAAATGTACCCTTAGGACTTTGAGATAGCTTCCTAACCATAGGACAAATATCAGGAGCCTAGGTCTTGGGTTTGTTTATATCATTGCTGCAGTAAACCTCACTCTGGACCTGGGCAGGAAAAAAGTATTCTTTAACAAATCTGTGCCCCAATCAGCAATGTATGAAATACACTGGTTTTATTTCTTATCTGCAATATATGGAAAATATCCAAACTCCCTGACTCTCCTCTATGAACTCCTGCTACTTTTGGATCCCAGACTTTTTTTGTCATGAAATCAACCTCAGTAATCACAGATACATATTCATGGGAAATCAGAGATACCAAAACCAGACTATAAACAGATGTATTTCAGTTCAAAATGTCCATTTTTATAAAATTAGTCACAACATTACTTAAATAAAGGATTTTCCTATGCATCTAAAATAAATTCACAAAATTTTATTTCCAAGTGATATCCAGATTTACTGAAGTAGTGTTCCATAGCCAAAGAAAAAAATAAATCAAGTTTCCACTAACAGGATGAGAGGAAATATACACATTATTCTAGAAACTATTCTCATTTGGGCTCTAATTGTCTGAATATTGTAGAAGAAAACAGGTTGTATTTTTCAGATATTGTTTCAACACAGCCTGTGCTGGGTAGGAATATGATACTGACTCAGTTATTTATATCCAAAATATCTCTAAATTTTCTCAAAAAAATAGAAAAGATTATAAACTCTTCTCAAACTGATGAAGATATTAAGGCTGGATATGCTCATATAAAATGTGGAATTTCAGACTGGAACTGGATGACAACTTTTAAAATGACGACTTTTGCCTCCTGAAACTGTGGCAGAAACCGCAGAGACTCAGGGCTCTGGAAGCCTAGCCCCAATCATCCTTGTGGCTTTGGAAAAGTCATTTCACCTCTCTTGGCCTCCGTTTTCTTGTCACTTTTGGCCAGCTCCTTTACCTTTCTCAACACTTTTCCCAACTACAAAATGGGGACAATTCCTAATTCACAGAGTGCTTGAGAAGACTGAGTAAGATATTGATGGTTCTTCGTACAATACATGGAATCGTGAGGACTTTAATAGTAACAAGAGGTTTCTTCCATGGGTTACCAACTATCTGAGGAACTGTTCAATACAAAGATGAATAAAAGGTGGCAGAGCCCCTGCCCTCAAATAACTCATCATAACTGAGATGCTGTACTAATTAAATGAGATATTCAGCCTCTCTGAGCACCTCAACACCTGTTATTTTTTTTTCCCTTTATTAGTTTTTTTTAAGAGACCTGAATCCTGATGCTCAGATTCTATTTAGAGATGTTTAATGAATAAGACACCTAAATAGCTAATTGCCATAACTTAATATTTCATGTCATTTTTAAAAAATATTGTTGCTGGGTGTGTGAATCTCACTTATAAGTCCAGTTTTCTAGGTATCTTTTGTGACCCACACATTTTTCACTTCCATCACTTCCCATAATGCTGCCCATGACCTTAATAGGAAGTCTTATCCTATTTCGCTAATTAGTTAACAGCAGCTCAGAGAGAGAAGGTGACACGCTTAAGTGTGCATGCAGCGCTCCCGAAAGAAGAAACAGGCACACGCAGGCGCGGCGCCGAAGCGGGTGAAGCTCTTGAGGGCGAACGGCCCTGCATCCTACTAGAGAATCCAGGCATCGCAGAGGAGCAGCCCGGTGGCACCAGAGAACGTCAGGTTAAGGGAGCGGGCGGAGGGGAGGGGTTGCGGCTGCCGCACTTGCCTACCTGGAAGCTGGATTTGGAAATGAAGCCCAGTGCAACCGGCTGCCTGCATGGCGCAGTTGTTAGAAAGAAAGGGCTTGGGATGCTCTCTGGGGCTTTCTCCACCCGTGTGGCCGCAGCGTCCCAGCCAAGAATTAATGTCACAGCAGCAGCAGCCGCAGTAAAAAAATAACAACAACAGTAATAATAATAACTAAGTTTTTCAGGGAAGACGGCCTAAAAGGGTTAAGAATCCGAGGAAGGCAGCTATGATGGGCAGACTGAAAACCCATAGTAGAATGAACGGGTATAAAGAAGCTGGCAAAGTGGCTGGGGAATAAGAAAGAAAAGAAGAGAGAAGCTAAACCAGTGACCCTTGTCGGCAGTGAAAAGCTGGGGATTAGAAAATGTTTCATGCTAATTTCCATGGAGATTTCTTTAATTTATCGAAGATTGCTTTCCGGGCTCCGCCTGGCGCGCGCGGGCCCCGCGCCCTCGGTGGTGCGCGCCGCCAGGGCTGCTCGGCCGCGCGCGGGTCACTCGAGCGGCTCCGACGTCTCTATCAGCCGCGCGCCGCCCCGCGCTCCTGCCAGGCTCGCGCTTTTTTTTTTTTTCATTTTTTTCTTTCCGCATCAGTCTTAGGATTCTTGTCACATGATGGCTTCATCCGGCCCCTCGCCTCCTGATCCTTTCAAGCTCTTTCTCCTGCCTGGCATATCAAAGGAGATTTGTGGGTCACCGAGCCGGGGACGCGGCATATAAAGTCATCAGCCCGCTTGGCACCACCTCTATCATTTGCCCCATTGTTCTTGTCCCAGGCCAGGGACAGCTGGGGCTCTTTATTAACTAGATTAGTACCTTAAGTGAAAAAATGTTAATGCTGAAAGATATGCGAAATGTAAAAAGGTAGAGACAGCCTGAGAGTTTATTCACTTTTCATGCTCTCCCAATGAAACTGATTAGCACTTACAAAGTTTTACACAATCCTTATTGTTCAACGTTATTATTATTCCGGGATTTAACTATTTAAATATTAAACCCTGTGCGAATTAAGCAACAAAATTACAAGCTGCACATTTTTGTATGTGTAGGTGTGCAGAAGCCATTTAAAGGAACGACTGTTTGAAGTATACCAAATAACTGGGATTCAGGCACCCTTTCCATAAGAGTAAAACACATTTAATATGGTATGGTTAAACAACACACATGCAAGAAAAAGTGAAAAATGTGCACGTGTATAGGTAGTATATAAGGTGTAATTTCCAAAATAAGCTTCAGAGACAGGCCCACTATTTCAAAGGGTTTCCAGGTAAAGATTGCTCAGATTTGCAGAATTATGCAGGACAGAAAAGAAGGTTGCCTCTTCCTACCTCCTCACTGACTTTCCTTCTGTTCAGTGTTGCTCTCCTAAGGCAGGCAGTGGGCGCAATTCCCACCCATTCTACCACTGAAGCCTGAGGCACTGGTTTCAGTGGAAAATCTGTTGTAGTAAAACTGTTGTGCCAAGTCATTTTGATGAAGGATTCTTCTGCAGCTCTTGCTCTTACCGTCTGCTTTCCTTTACTGCCCTTTCTCTTGGACTTTATTTTAGATCTTCTCTGTCATATTTCCAAAGATTTGCTGCCACATTGCCTTGTTTTTTGACAGGCATAATTTTTTTTATTAATTTGCTTTAGTTAGTCACATCTTGGAAGGTCAAGACAAGTTTCTTTGGCATCAATTGTCTGTTGTCAAATTGTGCCTATGAAAACCTGAAGTATCCCCTTTAAAACCTTGCCTTCTGAGAGGACATTAATGACCAGTCGGTGTGGTATGTTTCAGGGAGTACAATGCAGGCTCTCGACTAAAATGCAAAATATATATATTTTTTACCATCCTTGCAATTCATCTGATCACCTACATGTAGCAAACAAATGCATTGCATATCCTATGCAATATTGAAAAATATAACTGTTTCTTATGTCCACACACAGATAAGTTCACACATAATATATTTATCTAATGAAACATTCTTGAGGCCTTTATCCAGAATTTTGCCATTTTAATCACTAGAAATTTTTCAGAGACAAAGCAGCAATTATGTGATATCGATGGCACTGTGTGATAGATTGAAACTGTATGTACCCCCAGAAAAGTATGTTTCTTGGTGGCTACTGGACATTTTTGGGGCAGGGAGACGAGGGGCAGTTGAAATACTCGGGCTTTTTTGGGACTTTGGGGGTTGCCCTGAGTGGCGAAGCAGCGACGAATGTAGGCCATTTTCCATCAGAATATACCATGCAGAACTGGGTGGGAGAGAGTGTGGCCTGTGATGTGAACTGTGGTCTATGGTCGGTGGCAAGGCCCCAGGATGTGTATATCCATTGCGGGTGTAGTACCACACGGATGGGGAATGGTTGTGTGGGGTGTTGTTGGGGGTGTGGGCGGTGGGGAGCATGGGAATCCCTGTAGTTTCTGAGTAATATTTGGGTAATCTAGGCACCTTTATAAAATGTATATATATATATATATAACAAATAACATTTATGTAAACAAATGCACATATATGCATTTGTATTTATATATCATTTTACAAATAAAAAAAATTAATTAAAAAAATAAAAAAGAAAAGTATGTTCTTAAAGTTAATCCATTCCTATGGACATGGACCCATTGTAAGTAGGATCTTCTGATGAGTAGGGTCTTAAGATGTGACCCACTTCATTCAGGGTGGGTCTTAAGCGCCTTACTGGAGTCCTTTATAAGAAAATGAAATTCAGACAATGAGAGAGAAAGCCTCGGAAGTAAAAGCTGAGATCAACAAAACCCGGAAGAGAAAGGAGAGCCCAGCAGATACCTCCATGTGCCTCCTCCTGTGACAGAGGAGTCCAGAATCGCCAGCCGCTGGTCTTCGGAAGCATTGCCTGATGGTGCCTTGATTTGGGCATTTTTCTCAGCCTCAAAGCTGTAAGCTTGTAAGTTCATAAAAGCTGACCCATTTCACAGTATCTGCATTTTGTCAGCCTAGCAAAGCAGAACACACCGTTTCTTTCTTCTATGTCCATAGCAGACATTGATATGGAACCTTATTCTGACCCACATGTTGCATGTACCAGCATGCCCAGCAGGGCCAATCCATCAGAGAAATTATATATGCCATCCCTGATCCAGGGTAACAAGCATATTTTGTGGTTGTAAAATGAAATCTTCCTTAATTCCAGTTCTTGACTATTTAGAATGTAAAGATTTTATTCATTGGCATAACAACCAAGTCGATTTGAGGTGTGTCTCCTCCACACCAAGTGATTTTAGTCCAGATGCTTGCCTCTTACTTTGATGTTCCACCTGAAGAATATCCTGAACTTCATTTGTGGGATGTAGAAACCCTTTGAATCACCATCTGCATATGGAAGTATTGTCCTGTCCACTGGGGTTGAATTTTGAGAATGAGAAAAGGCATATAACATTTCCAAAGGGCTGCCCTGTTCACGTACTAGCTGTACTTATTGATTTCTCTGTTACAAATATCCAAAATTTAAAAACTCTGTGATCTGTAACCAATTAGAATATTTTAAATAACAGTACATTAAAATCCTTTCTTACTAACAAAACATGGACAAATTATCAAAGCCTGCCTTCCTTCCTTCCTTCCTTCCTTCCTTCCTTCCTTCCTTCCTTCCTTCCTTTCCTTCCTTCCTTCCTTCCTTCCTAAGTATTTCTAACATACACACATGCTATGTCAGGGATTTATGATGAGGCATGGAGTGTATGGTATTTTTATTAGTCTGGAAATGGTGCATATAATCTGAATGAGAGGATTTGGGATTTGGTAACCCCTCAATCATATGAGTAGGCATGGGTTGCTTCTATAAAAATAAAATCTTATCAGGCTCATTTTCTTGTTTGTGCTACTTTGTTCTCTTAAGCTCCTTAATTTAATATACATTTTTGACACTCATAGTCATCTCTCTTTTCCACTGTCTCAAAATTTCAGATTACTCTTTCATTTCATTCTCTGCTTAATGACCATACATTCCCCCAGGATCAAATGCCATCATCCTAAGTTGAAGTTGGGAGAAATGTTAAGGGTTATATCATCAATTAAAAAAATATATACAATAGTAAAATGAAGTGTTACCCAGTGCTATTATCAGCAAATTCCTTCATGTATGCTAGAATATATTAGCTGACCATGTGCCTAAGATATTAGATATCAGCACTTTGTAAGAAGATTTTCTGGAAAGTGAAAGATTTTCCTTTGTTTAAGAATTGTGTGCATTGTCAAGATAGAAAATGAGAAAGGGGGGATTTTATATTACATCTTACTGCCCAAATGAGATATGTCACCACTTTCTACTGTCAACGCTTCCTACGAAATGTTCTTAGTGGATTCAGAATCCCATGACACACTTTTATGCTAATATTAATGCTGATGAGAGCTGAGGTGTAAGCCAGGAACTATTTATAGGGTCTTAGTGCAGATCATATAACTAAAATAATTTCAATATTCAAACAAAATTTTAGGAGCTTTACTTTAACTTGTCTTACTTGGATAATCCTATTTTCATTGATTTTATTACTCTGCAAAGTTTCTATCAATCAATTTTGATGGTATCTCCAGTTCCCATGCTTATGCTTCTTAGAGTGAAAAGATGGAAAGTAATAGCTTTGCCTATGAAGTGAGAAATACTGGGAGCAAAAAGCAAGAGGAAGTGTAAGATAAAGAGAGGAGGCATTGCTATTATAAAGGACTTTAAAAATTTCAGTACACGTATATGTGTTTTACACCCTCCTCTCATTACTGTGTCCCTTAGCTCTACCTCTTCACGTACTAACAAAAAAAGTCTCTGGATATTGAGTGAGACTAATACCCATAATCCCAGAAATGGCATATAGAACTCACTTCTTAAATTCTTTCAGAACCCAAGAATACATGGAAGTTAGTGATTGGAGTTCCAAGAACAAGCTCTTTCCCAAAGTCCTGTTCCTGGGCCAGGGTTTCTCAGCTTCAGCACTATTGACATTGGGACTGGAAAATTCTTTGTTGTTGGAAGGTGTCCTATGCTTTGCAGGATAGTTAACAGTATCTCTGACTTCAACTCCCACCCACCTCTGTTGAGACAACCAAAGATGTTCCCAGCCATTGCCAAGTGTCCCCTGAGAGCAAAAGCATCCTCTGTTGAGAACCACTGCTCTGGGATTTCATTTTTGTTTACTCTACTCACCGCCTTTCCCATGTCTTCTCCTCTTCTCCGTCCAAACCTTTGTCCTGACCTGTGCTCCCAGAACTAACATGCAGCAGTCTTTATGACCACCCCCTGACCATCCCACAGGAGTGTAAGCCCCTTTGAGGACAGCATCTGAACCTACCCCATATATCTTCAGAGCCTAGCACAGTACCCAACATGGGGGAGTAGATGGATGTTGAACCAGTAAAGTCTAACACTGAATCACAGATATTCTTTGCATATGCTATTCTCTTTTAAGACCTGGGCAAATGGCAAAGCAATCTTCTCTTCCTTAGTAAATTTGGAGCCCCTTCACTGTTCCTTTCCATAACCTTCTCTACAGCAGCCTAATGACGACTGCAATTTGGAAGATAACTGGTTGTTTCTTTTGGCCATTATCTTCCCAAGGAACTCATTGAGGAACTCGGGTTGATAAAAATGTCAGCTCTGCCCAGGTGCTTTTCATTTCAATATGGCAGATGTCCCTGGTTTCCAAACCTTGGGGCAAAATTTCATTTAGAGAGCAGGAGGAAGCTGAAGGCAGACCCCTCCTGGTGCCTATGTTTCCTGCCTTCTTTTCCAGTCAGTCTGGCCTGCAGAGAAAGAGAACTTGGCAGTGAACCAGGTGGTTCCGTGGGTGTGTGCAGGAGATTTCCATCCACAATAACAGGCTCGCACCTAGTGTCTGGCTACTGTCCTGTTTCATTATGAGTTTTCTATTCTGTATCCTCTTTCATTCTTCCTGGGAAGCTTGCCATTTCAAAAGGAGCGAGATAACTGTAATTTTGTGTCTTCAAAAAGCACATAAAATTCAGATGCACGTGGACGCATGGACTTATCATGTCAGCAGTGTGAACTCATGGATGCTGAAGAAAATGATATCTGAGTAGGCTGCTATCTCCCTTAGAGCCCAGGAGCCTCTTGCTCTTTGGCCATGTAATGGCTCAGTGGTAGATGTTGTCTAAAGAAAAGGACACACCACAAGACAGAAATTTAGTGTAAATAAGGCATAAAATGAAGAAAAAAGTGTGTTTTATTTCTCTTGCTTATGTCTCTGAGCCCTACTCCATCTCCTTACCCTATAAAGCCATGTAGCATAACATCAGGGCAGAGTTTAGAAGAAGAATGGAGTCTGTGACAGAATGTTCTCAGCACTGTCTTGAGTTGATGAGGTAGTCCAGTCTTTTTGTGCCTCTATCTCCCTCCATGTGTCAAAAATACAAATAGTCTTAAGCTAATAAGTGATTTCCAAATTGCAGGCACTCAAGAACGGCTCCATGCTTGCTTGCCCTAGTGGGTGCGTCAGAAGAGGTACTAAGTAACAAAAGAACTTATCCTTTTTAAAGATACAATATAAGCTTGTGAATAAGTTTATTTCCCTTAGTGATAGTTCACATTTATCAAACATATACTATGAGCAAGTCACTGAGCTAAGGGCATTATAAGCATCATTCCAATCACCTATGCTTACCCACATCCCGAGTTAGAATCACAGAGTGAATAGAGTGGCAAAATGCCAGAAGCAGGAAAATGGAGTTTAAATTTGTCATTCCATTCCTTTTATTTTATTTTTCAATTAAACTCTGTATTTTGAGATAGAAGCAGACTCATGTGCAGCTGTACCCCATAACACAGAGAGGTCCCATAAATCTTTTACTCAGTTTCCCTCTGGTAATGTGTTGCAAAATTATTGTACAATACCACAACCAGGAAACTGATGATAATACAATTTGCTAATCTTATTCAGATTTTTCCAGTTTACATGAACTCATTTCTCTGTGTGTGTATGTGTGTGTGTATTTAGTTCTATGTAATTTTATGATAATGTAGGTTCATGTATCCACCACGACAGTCAAGATGGTGAACATTTCCATCACCTTAAGGATGCCACTATTTGCACCTTTATTGCCACACCGACTTCTCTCCTGCTCATCCCCCCTTAACCCCTGGAAAACTCTTCTCTTTTCTCTATTTCTATAATTTTGTCATTTCAAGTATGTTATATAAATGGAATCATGTACTATAAGACCTTTTGGGATTGGCTTTATAAACTCAGTGTGATGCCCTCCAGATCCATCCAAGTTGTTGCATACATCTATGGTTCTTTCTTTTTGTATTGCTGAATAGTATTCCATGAGAGATATGTACCACAGTGTGCTTAGGAATTCATCACTGAAGGATGTTTAGACGGCTTCCAGTTTTTGGTTATTAAAAATAAAGCTGCTGTGAACATCCATGTATATATTTTTATGTGAACAAAATTTTCAGTTTTCTGGGAAAAATGTCCAAGAGTTTAATTGCTGGGTCATATGACAATTGCATATATAGTTTTATAAGAAACTGCCAAGCTCTAGTTCAGTGTCTGTAGCATTTTGTATTTCTACCAGAAATGTGATCCAGTGATCCAGTTTCCAGTTTCTCCTCATCCTCACCAGCATTTGTTATTGACACTATTTTTTATGTTATTCTATCCATTTGAATAGCAAAGTAGTGCATTCCTTAATGGCTAATGATGTTGAATATCTTTTCATGGTGTTTAATTATTTTGATGTGTGACCCTCAATATTTAAAATTTTCTGCATCTCTTACCATAAACTGGGGCTTTTAATAGAGGTCCATGTGTATAAATTAAGATGTAAAGGGATCCATCACATGTTATTTGGCACATGACCCTCAGAAGATGAACATTTAGGATGCTGTTAATAGTGAAGAGAAAGTTCTTAGAATCTTTAGCTGCTTGTTTTATTTTTTAATCAAAAGGCTCCTCTAAATGCTTGCCATCCTTCACTGATCCATGGTTCAAGTTCAGGGTTTGTTAGTTTGTATTTTTCTATGAAGGGACAATTTGCTGTGGAACAATCCCTGTTCCTTCACCCATGTCTGAGTGTTTAGAGATGTTAGGGCTGTGGTCAATAGATCACAGCAAATTTCATGTCACTGAAATGGACGTCCTTATCATCTGGTGAAATCCTCCACCATTTTCCTTTGATTCAAAGCAGTTGTATGTTCTTGGTGTGTTTGACAACCCTCTAATAGTCATTCAGAGAGCTAGCTCAATAGTGTTTTTGGCAACATCCTGAGATAAAAATGGCATATACTTTGACATCAGTCCTATCTAGGTTTGAATATAGACACTGTTATTTACTAACAGAGTAAATTTGAGCTTGTTACATAACATCTGAGCCCAGTTTTTTCTCAGCTGTGACATGGGGATGATTTTATGGACCTCTTAGTGTTGCTGTGCAGGTTAAATGGGCTGATGGTATAGTATTTAGTACAGTTTGGCTTATAGCAATCAGCCCATCCTCAAAATTCTGCCCATTCCTAATTTCCTTTAGCTATGCTTGGTCATCCCCGATTCTCCACCAGCAGCACCCAGCAGCAGCATCTATTTGGTATGAGCAGCACCCCCAAAGTCACCCAGTCACCCCGGGACATCACACACCAGTCAAACATTTCTTCTAAATACTGACTTCATTAGAGTAAAATAGAGTTCCTAGGAATACTGTTTTAGGAAACTGGTCCATATTCCAACCTTTTTAATAATTTCCTTAGAAAAATTAAAATTAAAATAAATTGGCTACCTCTGCTGAAATACCTCTAGTGGCAAAAACTTCGCTTCTTCACCTCATGTAAACCAATCTAATTTGAGGTAGCTCTAATTGTCATAAAATTGTCCTCCTTTTGGGCTGGAATTTGTCTCTTCTGGACATTTAACACTGATTTTTGTACTCTTCCTTTGAGCATGTAGAACATATTTCACATAACTCTGCTTAAACACCAAACATTGATATCCCAATTCTTCTAAATCCCTTCTCCTCCCAGATGTCTTCTCATATGTCAAAAGTTTCAAGAACTGCTCTCTTCATTGTTCTGCTGTTTTATGATCTAGTTAATTGATATTCCTACTAAAATAAGCTACCTGGAACTGACCATAATTCACAAAAAGTGAATGTATAATACTCTTCATATTTCTGAACACATTTTTATTAATGGACCCTCATATAGCAGAGTATTGTCTTATTTATAACTGCCATATGGCCACTGAGGACCTGCTCATTTCATGAATTGCCCAACTCTAGGACCAGAATCTATTTGCTGATCCTTAGGTCATTTGTCCACTCTTTGAACAACAGTAAAAAAGAAAAACAAAACAACCCTCTACTTGTGCCAGGAGGTGGACACTGGAGATGTATATGTGATTCTCACCCTTACAGAGCTCACAGACTCTTTGTGGACTGAGTGAACGGGTGATAGTCAACATACAACATGAAGCAGGTAGTAGCAGGCAGAGGAGATGGGCTGTGATACAGTGTGCACCAGACTCAGGGGTAGTATAGAAAAGAGAAGTGGTTGATTCCAACAGAAGAAGTCTTAGGGAAGGCTTCCTGGAGGGGAGACCTGGCAAGAGATTTAGATAATGTTTTTGTCTTGTTTTACTTGTTCCTTCCGATGTTGACCCTAGTCTATTTGGAACCTTTTTCTCTGCCCCTTTCCTCTTAGCTATATTGACCTCACAAACTTTGAAAGAAAGTGATGGCCCAGATATGACTAAATGTGGCCAATACCACGCCGTACCACCCTATGGACTCATTTAAATTCTGGTGCCAAAACTTCTCATCTGGCCTTTCTTTCACCTTTGACCAGTGCTGGCCACTCACTTCAAGAAAGAAGAACAAGGCAGACTGTGCTGGGTTGCTGCCACCGCCACTGCTGCCATCGTGCCAGCCCCTAGGGTCTCAGCAAGGCCAGATGACGCTCCAGGATGGGAGACAAGGCAATTTGGGAACAGATTAGATCCAGCTTCATTCAGCATTACTACCAGCTATTTGATAATGACAGAACCCAACTAGGTGCAATTTATATTGATACATCATGCCTTACGTGGGAAGGACAGCAGTTCCAGGGGAAAGCTGTCATTGTGGAGAAGTTGTCTAGCCTCCCATTCCAGAAAATCCAGCACAGCATCACAGCACAGGGCCATCAGCTTAGCCAGATAGCTGCATCATCAGCATGGTTGTGGGCCAGCCCAAGGCTGATGAAGACCCCATCATGGGGTTCCACCAGATGTTCCTATTAAAGAACATCAACGATGCTTGGGTTTGCACCAATGACATGTTCAGGCTTGCCCTGCACAACTTCGGCTGACTGCCTCCCAGCCAGGCACCGATGCAGTTTCCTCCTCCCTTCTCTTTCCAATACTATTGACTCTCCTCCAGATGCTCCAAATATCATACTCAAATGAGCAGGGCTGCAGTGGGAGTGGGTGCAGGATGCTGTGGCCATCAAGGTGTAGTGCATGATGTTTGGACCCTTGACTAGTTGCATCTGATGGGAGAAGTTTGTGTTGTACCAGAGCAAACCTTGGGAAGACTTAAGTAATGCAAAAGGTTGTCTTTTTCCCTCCCTCCCATCCTTCCTTCCTTCCTTCCTTCCTTCCTTCCTTCCTTCCTTCCTTCCTTCCTTCCTTCCTTCTACTGACAAGTTGCTCTAGTAACCCAAAGAAGCGAAGAAGGAAGCAGCTGCCTCACCGCCCAGATATTGATTTGTTCAGATGTTTCAATGCCTCATTATACAATATAACCATAGACATTTTCTTAACAGTTTAAAAAAAAGAAAGAAAGAAAGAAGAACCAGTTAATTGTTGTTTTCATTGGTTATCCCAGGTACCAGACTGGTGTTCAGAAAATGACCCTGGAGTGAGTGAACAAATTACAGAGTGAACAACACATGTACTGCTATATGGCCATCTAAGCAGTCGTACATCCACCAATTCTGGTGTTTCAGTTGCATCTTTAAGAAGTTACTGGATAAAATAAAAATTGTGGATCTCCCGGCTTTAGACAACATTGTTGACTATGTATCTGAATTCTAACCTGAACTTGAAAGGGCATGGGGCTTACATTCTATGGGAGGAGACAGACAATTAACCATCCATATACCTGTATGTGTCAGGGGGTAGTCAATGCCAAGAAGAAAAATAAGGCAAGGTTGGGGGTGGGGTGGGGTGGAGTATGATGTGGAAGCTGGCGGTGGTACTATTTTCATGGGGATGGTCAAGAAGTCTCTCCGAGAGTGACATAGGAGCAGAGGTCCAAATGAAACCTCCATTCATATGTTCACAGACAGCATAACATTAGAAAGAACAACATACAGATTTGTAAAAATGCTTTTGCCTCTTACCAGTTCTTTTTTTTTCTCTCAATCATACAAAATTTCAGTGAATAAGCAATATTTTGCTTATAGGAAAATGCAAATGGAATGTTCCAAAATAAGGAAAAATAATCAAACTTGGAAAAAAAAACATGTTTTCTTCCTATTCATTATAAAACACTATGCAATTATGAGTGATATTTGTCTTCTCTTTATTTCCCAATTTTTATTTAATGTAATATTGTTTTTATAATGCACAACAGGTATACATTAAAAAGGTAAATGGAGTACCTTTCAACACGGAAATTTAAACTCCACAAGCTTACATTTTAGAGGGACCAATAAACAAGTAGTAGAGGACATCAAGGCAGAATTGGCATGCAGGGACAGAGTTTTCCATCTGTCCAGTCTGGCAGGAAGGGCACCCATCCTTGGGAAGGATCCAAACTGAAAGCAGACCCCACATTGTCAAATTTCTCTGGACACTTCCCCTTCGTCCCTACTCTAGCCCTGACAAAAAGGATCTATGGTATAATTTAAAAAGTAATAAAGAATTGAGGAAAACGAACAAAAATGCTGGAGAAAGCGAGAGAGAGTGAGAGCAAGTTTGAGAGAGAGGAAGAGGGGGAGAGAAGAGAGAGAGAAAGAAGAGGGCGGAAGGGAGGGAGAGGGCGGGAAACAGAAGAAAATGGCTGCGGAAGGGAGAGGACTGAGGGAGGCAGAGGGAAAAGCATTTCATTTTTCAGATTAAGTGAAGGGGGACACAATCCCTTCCATCCTAGGGTTATTCTTTCAAACTCCATTCACAAAGTTACCTTTGATCAAGAGGAAGGATAAAGCAATTCTCCTTAAGTATTCTTCACTTACTTGAGTCTTACTGGGAATTGCATAAAGAAGATAACACTCTGGGCTTCCAAGCCCAATAGGAATATGGCAAAAAATGCTGGCAGCCTTGAAGGAGAATCTTTTCTCTTGACATTTTCTGAGAATCTCTGAAGACTCAAGGGCTGCTTAAAGCTCCGATAAAAATCTGGTCTTTGAAATATTTCTCTGCACTTGTTTTAACCCTAAACCGCTCACATCACCAATATCTGCAGAAGGGTCATAGGACTTCATTGAGTTCTCTTTAGCCATTGGGCTGCTCTTTATTTGAGAATTTTACAGCTAAAGTAAATTTCATTTCATATTTTGTTTGAAAACAGCAAAAAGTGGATATTGAATTTCTTTCTTTCTTTTGGGCTTTTAGCTCCCCCAAAGACCTTTTAACTTTTTTTCTTCACTGAGACCCTCCAAGTTAATGCAGACGCTCAGAAATGTTAAGCATAAAGCAACAGCATGCCACTGAACTTTAAGGGTTTGTTTAAAAAGAATCATTCGGGAAGCACAGAACTCCATTTGGTTCCAATGAGTCAATGCTCATGTGCCCCTCTTGCTTGGGAGCTGATTTCCCCCATGATTCAAGTAAATCGCTTTTCTTTGAAGACATAGGAATATTTGAACAACAAATTCTGGCTTCTCTGGCTTGTGTGATATTGTTAAGAGATGTAATGATACTCTTCACGGATAAAGACAGGATATGGTTTTTCCATACTTTCAGCAAGTGGCACTTAAAGTTCTGTAGATGGAGCTGGAGCCAGGGTGTCTAGAACACCAAGCTTTCTGACAGTCTTGCTTTTAAGTGCTGCAATCGGCTTTTCATAGCTGCTAACCCCTGGGACCTGTGCACTAACTGCATCATCGGACATTGGTGCTATAAGTTAGGAATGTCACAGGAAGTCTAAATTAAATGGCAAGTGCCTTTGTGCCTTAGGTCTGCTTTCGTGTATCTGCTCAGAGATGGGCCCTCCCTAAAGGAGAAGAAAAACCTCCCTAGTGTAGCCAGAAGTCAATAAAGTACAGGATCTGTACCAAATTGATTATACCCATAGAAAAGCACTGGCTACATATGATATCAATTAGAGTTTTATTAATAGGTACAGTTTGGAAGCTTAGCTTAACATTAATTTTAATGAGGAATCATATCAATCAAAAAGTAGCCCATAGTCATTTACTATTGATTCCATAAATAAATTTTAATAAAATTTAGGAAATGGCAATAGCAAACTGGCTTTGGTGACTTTAAAGGAAAGTTAGTGTTTGTTTCTTTTTTGAGAAAAACTACTTTATTTGCTTTTGCAGTTTTATACCTGAATACCTTTATTTTCTTATATAATAAAGGGAATGACAGAATGGAACAGAAGTTATCTGGTGCAATCACACCCCCTGGGCTTGATGTCGATATTATGTCACAAATGTATAGCCTGAACCTACTAGTATGCTACGTGATATATGATCTCCCTAAGACTATAAGGAAATGACTCCTCATGAATGAATTTCCATCTAAAAGCACAACAGAGCTTAATATGCAAAGGAACACTGTGAGGAACCTATGTACAAAATGGAGCAATTGTAATGCCATATATTTCCTGCCTGAAAATCTGCAGAACTAAACACTCAGACTTCACATCTAAAGATTTCTCCTAAAATGGTGCCCTAACACATGCAGAAATGCCTCTCCTTCATATTAGTGTGTGTGTGTGTGTGTGTGTGTGTGAGTGCATGTGTGTGTGTGGCATTCTGATTTGTATATGCTTTTCAGGTAAAATATGGCCAGAAGAAACTGTCTAGGATGCTGCTATCTAAAAATAGTAGCTACATATCTTACCCCATCACTTTCTATTCTGATACCCTGTTTTATCTTACACTTACCAATAAAAGTCATTGCATTACATATTAACCTGTGTTTACTGTTTTCTCCCAGCCTTCCACCCCCCACCACCATTAAACCAACTGGATAGAATGCCTTGAGGTCAGGGGCCCATAGTTTTGTTCATGATTGTAGCACCATTGCCTGGGACATGGTATACATTTGATATTTTCTCAATAAATGAATGGATATATTGCTGAGGTTATGTTGGTAGTTAACAGCACTGGAGCATCATACTGAAGTGGGTGATGTTTAATATGCGTTTATAGACAAAAGTCTTTATTAGCTACAAGCAATATACTTTGGCCAGACATCTAAGATGGCAACAGTGAAACAGGTAAGAGTGAGAGGCTGGAACTCTGGCTCTGAAACTTATCAGCTCGGTGTCCCAAGAGCAGTTGCTTCATCTCTCTGAGCCTTACTTTCCACAGCCTTTAACATGGCTTTATGAATCGCAGCAGCTCTAAGGGTTTTATGATGATTAAATGAACAAATATATGCAAAATGTTCAACAAGGTGATGTGCACTGTGGTATGTTGAATGATAGACTCCAGAAAAAAGCATGTTCTTAAACTGAATCCATTCCTGTGGGTATGATTATTGCAAATAGGACCATTTGAAGATGTTATTTTTAATTAAGGTGTGGCTGCTAAATCAGGTTGTGTTTTAATCTGGATTCTTGGTATCCTTTATAAGCAGAATGAAATTCAGACATAGACAGAGAAAGCCACTGAGAGTAAGTGTCGGAAGCTGGAAGTCAATGGAGTCCAGAAGAGAAGAGAGAAGATGCAGCCACTTGAGGTGCCACGTGACAGAAAAGCCAAGGACCCAAGGATTGGCAGGAGCCAGCTCCACAATACCACAGTCTTTGGGTAGGAAACATCACCTTGCTGATGCTTCTATTCTGGACTTCTCTTAGTCTCAAAACCGTGAGCCAATACATTCCCATTGTTTAAGCCAACTGTTTGTATGGTGCTTGTTTTAGCAGCTGGGAAACCAAGAGAGGCAAAGAATAAGAGTAAGTACTCTTGTTGTTGTTGTTGTTGTCATCGCCGTCATCATTGTTGATTTATTTTATTGTAGGTGTTTTAGGCTCTATTACAATTGTTCCATGCCGAAAAAGCAAATCAAAGAAATTTTTGAAGCAGAAATGGAGGTAATTCATTACTGCATTTGCCTATGATATGTGCAATGACCACCTCTTGAGAGCGCTGCCTTTTATATACATGGTTTCACACACTTCCTTTGCAAAATAGGTGCTTACACCCATAAGATTTCCCTTTAAAAGTACTTCCCAGCTTAGCTGCCGTTCTTTTGATTAACCAACTCTCTCTTTAAAGACTTGAAGTCATTAAGTTTATTTTTTGTGACATTCACTCAAGTATATAAACAAGGATTGCCAGTAGTTTTCCAGCAAGCCTTTATTTCCCTTTCATCATGCAAACTTGCAGATGTTGTTTACTTGAAAGACAAATTTGTAGAAAGAAAGTAATATTAACAGATAACATCTGCTGAAAGGGACAATTCTGAAAAATGTTGTTAAGCCAATTTCATTATTTGGCTATAGTTTTCCACAATTGTTAGGGCCTCAGTCATGAGTAAAATGTGAACAGAAGTTTTGGTAAGTTTTATTCTTTTAAATTTTTCTTTCTGATGTTTAATGCACATGACCATCCAACTAATCAATATGTTAAAAGGTTGAGTAACTTCTAGGTACTTAAATTCTGTCAAAGTCTTCTAACTATATTTGGAATAAAACTCAAGTCCCATATACATTCTGCAAGGTTCTATGCAATCAGCTCTTCCTACTCTTCTCATTTCTTGCCCTACCCCTCTTCTTGCCTTTCCTGTCCCATTCCCTCTGGCCTGCTTTTTGCTTCTCATACCTAGCTCCTTTCCTCCTTCAGAGCTTTGCATTCACTTTTTCTCTATCTGGACCAATAAACTCCAGATCTTCACAAGATTTGTTCTATCTTATGGTTCATGGCCTTGGGTTTTCTCTGCCACACAATATAAAATAGCAAAGCTCCAAACCAGTTACTTCCTAATTCATCTCCTTTTACTTTCATCATTATCCTTAGCATAATTTGAAGATACATTATGCCAGTTTGAATTCTGTATTAGTCAGCCAAAGGGGTGCTGATGCAAAATACCAGAAATCCATTAGCTTTTATAAAGGATAATTATTTGGGATAGAAGCTTATAGATACCAGGTCATAAAACATAAGTTACTTCTTTCACCAAAGTCTGTTGCCATGTGTTGGAGAAAGATGTTTGCTAGGGTTCAGGCTTCCTCTTCCTCTTAAGGCTCCATGGTCCCAGCTTCTTCCAATATCAGCTGTGGGCTGAGATAAGTCTCATCTCTCTCCCAGGGCTTGTTTCTTTCCGGGGTCAGCTGCTCTCCTCTCTCCACAAGGCCAGATGTAAACTATGAGGCAAATGGCTTGTCTGTCTTCCCGGGGCCTCTGCTGTGTCTAATGGAGACTTCTCTCTTTCCTCACGTATCTGCTTCTCTGTGCATTTACTTCTGTGGGCTCCAGCATTAAAACTCTAGCATCAAGACTCCAACCAACTCCTTTGCTTTGTTTTCTCTGTGAGTCCCTGCCCACCAAGGGGGCGGGGACTCAACGTCCCACTGATGTGACCCAATCAAAGCCCTAATCACAACTCAATCAAGTAAAAGTGAAACCTCTGAAGTTCATATAATCTAAGGAAGAACAAGCCCAGAGGAACAGACCAGTTTATAAACACAATCCAATATCTATTTTTGGAATTCATAAGCAATATCAAACTGCTACAAAGCCCATGTTCTTAAAGCTAATCCATTCTTGTGGGTATAAGCCTATTGCCGGTAGGAATTTATGATTATTTACTTTAGCTAAGGGCCTTTTGATTAGGATACTTTAGTAAGGCCTGGCCTAGGATGGGTAGTATCCTTTCACTGGAGTCCTTTATAAATGAAATGAATATGGTGAGAAACACACAGAAGCTGAGAAAGAAAGCCAGAGTAAGCCAGAACCTGAAGCAGTGAAACCCGGAAGAGAAGGGAGAGATCAGCAGGCTCTACCACGTGACAGAGGATTCCAGGATCACTGGCAACTGGTATTTGGGGAGAAAACATTGCCTGATGATGCCTTGATATGAACATTTTCATGGCCTCAGAACTGTAAGTGTACAAGCAAATAAATCCCCACTGTTAAAAGCCAATCCATTTCTGGTATATTGCTTTTGGCAGCTTTTAGGGAACTAAAACATGTGTGTGTGTGTTTGTGCGTATCTATCCATATACACACACATATATAATAATGTACATCTGAATAATATATAATACTTTTAAAATTACTTCTTTTTCTTTCTCATTGACCAAAATGTGAGACTACAAGACCAGGGTTTTTTCTGTCTCATTCTCTGCTGCACCTCTAATTGCTTAGAATCACATTTGTTGACCAAGTGAATAATTATATGGAAGCTTGACACTCTGCGTGAAACAGAAGTTGCAATGGGGGATCTCAGCTCTTTAGATCTTTGCCTTGTGTGTAATAAAAGAGTTAAGCCACTGGTGTATGAGAAGATAATATAACAAACCAGTATAATTAGGTGATGAAATCCATAAATACTGGAGGATTTGAATATCCTTGAGATCACTTTGTGCTGATCAAGAATGTCTAGAGAGAGGAGGTGGTTTTTAAGCTGGAACATGAAGGATGAGTAGAGTTAATAAAAGAAGCATAGTCATAATTCAGTTCTTTATTACACAAATCCAAGCATAAGTCATTGCACTTTACCTGTAACCACCTAGCTAGAGTCAGTAGAGCCTAAGTGAATCAAAGGCAGTAACTTAATGTTGGCTGTATTTTGTACTTTCTGTTGCTTTTCTCACAGATTTTACATGAATCAGTATGTCCTTCAAATCCAATACTGTCCACCTTTACAGACATATCCTAAGACACTTGCTTCTTGTCCCATATACTCCACATGGATTGCTTTTTTGCATTTTTCCTCAACTTTTCTGGAAAGCACCCTGCTCACTTCCTCTTCTGAACCTTCACCCAGTCTCATCACTAGACCTGGACCCTCTGCCAGCCATGCCGCTTTATCTGGCAAATGCCTTCTCATCCTTCACACTGGAGTTTATGTAAAGCTCAGAAAGCCCCTCGCTTAACCTACAGACTAGCCTAGGTCTCCCTCTTCTATGCCTTCCCTTCTCCTGCACTTCTCCCCTCACATCGCTCATCATACTTCTTTGTCATTCGTGTTTGTGTTCTCCCCAAAGAGCAGACAACATGAGGACAGGAGTTCTATCTGTTTACATGAGCCCTGTAACCCACGATCAGTGCAGTGCCTTGCGTGGAGGAGCTGAGGTAATATTTCACGCGTGGATAAGAGAATGTGGAGGAAGGCAGAAAGCAGTCATCTTTCTGTGGGACACTGGAATGCAGAGCTTACCTCAAAACTGTTTCCATAACTATAGATTCTTACTCAATAGAAACCAACATGAAAATGCCTACACCAACTTATTTACAGGGTACTTTGATCATTAAAGCTTTTAAAGGGTCTGCGATGGGAAGTTCTGCATAATTCTAGGTACTATGTCAGAGACCGCTTACTGTCAGGCTGCCAGACCAAATAGGCGGGAATGGTACCCTGGAGACCTGCACCCAACAGGATTATTAAAAGAATTTGTGAGGGTTAGCAGGTGGGTGGTAGCTCATTACAAACAACTCTAAATGCTTTACTTTGTCAGCAGACACGTAAGAACCATCCCAGGGAGTGTGCTGAAGACTGGAGCACATCCTTCAGGCTGTGTGGTGAGGTTTGCGAGGATGGTAGCAGCTATGAATAGCAGCTAACAGTAATAATAGCTACTATTGATTGAGATGTCCCCTATACCAGGCATTCATCTAGGTGCTTGACACATGTCATCCTTACAGGAAGTCCCGTAGGTAAGTAGTATCATCCCCATTTATAGTTGAGGACACTGGGATTCAGAAAGATTGTGGCCACAGGGAGCAAACTATTAAAAACTGCCATTTCCCCTTAAACAATGACAATTGCCAGAGTCTCCAAATTTGCTTTCATGGTATTTCCTATGAGAAAATGTTGTTGCCTGGCTGGGCACATATGTATCAGTCAGGGTTCTCCAGAGAAACAGAACCATTTGGAGAGAGACAAAGAGACAGAGAGAGAGAGAGAGACTTATTTAAATGAATTGGCTCATATGATTGTGGGGCTGGCAGTTGCAAATCTGTAAGGCAAACAGCAGACTGAAAACTCAGAGGAATTGATGTTGCAATCTTGAGGCAGAATTTCTTCTTCTTCAAGGAACCTCAGTTTTTCTGCTCTTAAGGCCTTCAGCCGAATGGATGAGGCCCACCCACATTACCGAGGGCCGTCTCCTTGACTTAGTCAACTGATTTTAGATACTAATCATATCCACAAAACACCTTCAAGCAACATCGAGACTAGTGTTTGACCAAACACCTGATACCATAGCCTAGCCAAGTTGACAGATAAAAATAACCATCATAGCAAATTCATCTCATTCCCTCGAATCTAAGACAGCATGTGCTACATGGTCTATCATAAATTTAATAATGAATTGGATGAAAAACAAAACACAGAATCAAATATTCTTTTTCTTTTTTTAAATAAATGGACCGTGACATCGGATTATGGCTTACTGTTTTCTTAGTGTGACTTCTGGGAGGCAGCTAGTTAAATGTGCAGCTAAACTGACTAGGTCAAATATCAGCTTTTCAATATATGACCTATTTTACTAGGTGCATATTCCCTAAGCTTTCATTCTTCAGAAAGTATCTATCTCATAAACTTGAGATGAAATTGGGAAAAATTAACACATATTTCGCACTTGGGGTCATAGCTGGCTCTTCATAGGTAGTTGGTAGATAATATTGTCCTGCATCATTTTGGCCAAGTGGCAGCTTGGAGAAGTTCACTTATTTGTTCCACAACCATTTACTGAAAACCACTGTGTTTCTACAAGTGTTCCCAGCATTGAGACACAGTTCTCAAGGAGCAATGGTAACCTGTTACATTTCAAGACCTGTGTTCATGATCCCTTCAGCAAAATCATTCAAGAATGAAAGTATAACTTTTTTAGCTTATTGAAATACACATAGATTTCATCTGAATATCCTACATTTTTAAACTAATTATTTTAATGTTTTTCTTTAATCCATATGTTAGGAAGTCTGTTGACTTTGTTTTAAAGTCGGTGGGGCTCTTCTGAATGAGAAATAAGGCTTCAGGAAACAAAGTGGTTCCACCAGCCTCTCTCAACTTGACAAATGTTTGTGGTTTCCAGTGCATTGCCCTATTTATGACAGGCAGTGGTCTGTAACAAAATTACTTTTTCTTTCAATATCACATCTTAATGTAATATATTTGAAACCTCTGCTATGTATACCAATTTTAGTTAAAATTTGATTCCTAAGTTACTACTAATCAAATTACAGTGGTGTCAAAGAATCTCTCTTCTCCTTGGGATGGGAGAAGGTGTGGGTTGGGATGGTACTCCCTGTTGTCACATTACTCTAAGATGCCTTGTCAAGTAACTCCGGGCATTAGTTCCCCACACAGAGTCAAATGTAAGTGAATGGGCACGATGTAACTTTCTCTGTTAGAATAAATGGAGATCTTAATTTGTGTGGCAATAGGTAAATTTAATTCTAGAAGTGCTAGAAGTGGTAGCCTGGTGAAGATCTGCTTCCTCCGTCTGGGCAGTAGGGAGAGTACTTCCCGGAAAGCCCCATCATCAGATGCCTGTGAAATCTGCAGCCCCTAAGACCAGTCTTCTCCTCCCTGCTGATACACCCCCTTCCTCAGCATTCTGGAAAAAGCTGATGGGAGCGAAAACTTTTAATAGTCACTGGATTGACAAGATGCAAGAGGCTGGGGATTAAATCATTGGTAGGCAGGTGTAAAGTAGTAATATCTGGG
>JAQZBX010036985.1:0-23967 GCA_029593785.1 Cabassous unicinctus | reverse complement strand
GGGGGGGGGAATAATAGGCAGGAGAGAAATGGTCCATCAGAGTAAATTCACCAACATATTCAGATACCTAGACATTAGCAAAAAATTACAAGCCATATTGGGAAACAGGAAGAGATGGCATAGCCAAAGGAACAAAACACATATTCTGAAGAGATATAGGATTTAAAACAATTAACGAATGATAATCACACAATTCTCCTAAATCAATTCAAAGAATTAACAGAAAAATATGACTAAAGAGAGAGAGATATTGAGACGGCACTGGGTGAGCATAAAGAACATTTGAAAAGCCTATAAAGAAATGCAACAGACCTTATGGGAATGAAAGACTTGATGGATGAGATTAAAAATATGTTAGAGGCACAAGAGAGCAGATTTGAATTGCTCAAAGACAGAATTAGTGATTTTGAAGACAGAACATCTGAACTGGAAATACAAGAGAACAGAAAGAGAAGAGAATGGAAAAAATGGAACAGGGTCTCAGGGAATTGAATGACAATGCAAAACACACAACCATACACATTATTGATGTGTCCCAGAAGGACAACAGATTGGGAAGGGGGCAGAAATGAATGGAAAAGGGGCAGAAAGAATATTTGAGAAATAATGACCAAAAGCTTCCCAAACCTTACGAAAGACACAAATATCAATATCCAAGAATGACAACTCCAAACAGAATAAATCAGAATAGACCTACCCTGAGACATCTACTATTCAGAATGACAAATATCAGAGATAGAATTCCAAAAGCAGCAAGAGAAAAGCAAAGCATCACATACAAGGGAACCTCAACAAGATTAAGTGCCAGCATCTCATCAGGAACCATGGAGGCTAGAAGAAACTGGTATGATGTATTTAAGGTACTGAAAGAGAAAAACTGCCAGCCAAGAATTCTGTATCTTGCAAAACTGTCTTTCAAAAATGAGGGTGAGTTCAAGGTCTTCACAGACAAATAAAAACTGATAGAATATGTTACTAAAACGACAGAATTACAAGAGATGCTAAAAGAAGTGCTGCAGCCTGAAAGGAATAAAACAAGGGCGAAAGATTTGGAGAGGAGTATAGAAATGAAGATTATTAGGAAGGGTGAATTTAAAGGGTAAAAAAAACAGTAGTGTGCTATGACAACAGTAAGCCAAAGGACAAAATTGATGAAGTAATACCTTTACAAAAATAACATTGAATGTTAATGGCTTGAACTCCCCAATCAAAAGACATAGACGACCAGAATGGATAAAAAAATATGAGCCATCTATATGTTGTCTACAAAAGACTCACCTCGGATGTTAGGATACAACCAGGTTAAAAGTGAAATTCTTAAAACAGATTTTTCATGCAAATAGTAAATAAAACAGATGTTGGATAGAACATCTGGACAGAGGATAAATAGCCTGAATAATATGTTAAATGAGCTAGACCTAACAGACATCTGTAGAGCATTGTACCCCAAAACAGCAGGATATGTATTCTTTTCAAATGCACATGGGTCCTTCTCCAAGATAGACCATATGTTGATATGTTGGGTCACAAGACAAGTCTCAATAAATTTAAAATGATTGAACTTATACAAAACACTTTCTCTGATCATAATGGAATGAAGCTAGAAATTAATAATGGACAGAAAAAGGGAAAAGTTATAAATACATGGAGATTAAACAACATAACTCTTAAATAATCTGTGTGTCAAAGAAGAAATTGCAAGAGAATTCAGCAAATATCTTGAGATGAATGAAAATGAGAACACAACATATCAATACCTATGGGACACTGAAAAGGCATTGCTGAGAGGGAAATGTAGAGCCCTCAATGCTTACGTTAAAAAAGAAGAAATAGCTAAAACTGAAGTTTTAACTGCACAACTGGAGGAACTAGAAAAAGAACAGCAAACTAATCCCAAACCAAGCCAAGGGAAAGAAATAGTAAATCTCAGAGCAGAAATAAATAAAATCCAGAACAAAAAAACATTAGAGAATCAACAAAACCAAAAGTTGGTTCTTTGAGAAGATCAACAAAATTGACAAATCCTTAGCTGTGCTGACAAAATAAGATAGAAGATGCAAATAAAATCAGAAATGAGAGAGGTGAAGTACCACTGACCCTGCATAAATAAGAGCTCATAAGAGAATCCTATGAACAGCTGTATGCCATAAAGACTAGAAAACATAGATGAGATGGACAAATTCCTAGAAACACACAAACTACCTACACTAACCCTAGAAGAAATAGAAGACCTCAACAAACCAATCACAAGTGAAGAGATTGAAACGGTCATCAAAAACCTTGCAAAGATGAAAACCCAGGGACCAGATGACTTCACAGATGAATTCTACCAATCATTCAAAGATGATCTAATGCCAATCTTGCTCAAGCTGTTCCAAAAATTGAACAGGAAGGACCACTACCAAACTCATTCTATGAAGCCAACATTACCCTAATACCAAAACCAGATAAAAATACTATGAAAAAAGAAAATTGCAGACCAATATTGCTAATGAATATAGATATAAAAATCCTGAACAAAATACTTGCAAATCGAATCCAAAAGCACATTAAAAGAATTATACACCATGATCAAGTGGGTTTTATCCTAGGTATGCAAGGGTGGTTCAACAACAGAAAATCAATTTGTTTAATAAACCACATTGATAAATTGAAGAAGAAAATTCACATGATCCTCTCAATTGATGCAGAAAAGGCATTTGACAAAATACAGCACATTTTTCTTGCTAAAAACACTCAAGAAGATGGGAATAGAAAGAGGCTTTTTCAATATGGTAAAGTACATATATGAAAAACCTACAGTTAGCATTGTACTCAATGGTGAAAGGCTGAAAGCTTTCCCACTGAGATCGGGAAGAAGACAAGGATGCCCACTGTCACCATTGTTGTTCAATATTGTGCTAGAAGTTGTAGCTAGAGCAATTAGGCTAGACAAAGAAATAAAAGGTACCCAAATAGGAAAGAAAGAAGTAAAACTTTCACTGTTTGCTGATGACATGATCCTATATTTAGAAATCTTGAAAAATCCACAACAATGCTACTAGAATTAATAGACCAGTTCAGCAAAATGGTAGGATATAAGATTAATATGCAAAACTCAATAGCATTTCTATACAGTACTGATGTGCAATCTGAGGAGGAAATTTTAAAAAAATTCCATTTATAATAGTGACTAAAACAATCAAATATTTAGGAATAAACTTACCAAGTACATAAAGTTCCTGTATTCAGAGAACTACAAAACATTGCTAAAAGAAACTGAAGAAGACAAATAAATGGAAGGACATTTTGTGTTCATGACTTGGAAGACTATATATCATTAAGCTATCAATTCTACCTAAACTGATTTACAGATTCATTGCAATCCCAATAAAAATCCCAACAGCCTTTTTTTACAGAAATGGAAAAGTCAATAAATAAATTTATTTGGAAGGGTAAAGGGCCCCAAATAGCAAAAAAAATGTCTTTCAAAAGAAGAACAAAGTTGGAGGACTCTCACTTCTGTCTTTAAAGCATATTACTTAGCTACTGTGATAAAAAACAGTATGGTACTGGCATTAAGACAGACAGATTTACTAAGGGAACTGAATCGAGAACTCAGTAATAGACCCTCCCATCTACAGCCAAGTGATTTTTGACAAGGTCCAGATTTTGACAACTGTCCAGAGCAGTCTAATAAAAAATTGTGCTGGGAAAACTGGATAGCCATATCCAAAAGAAAGAAAGAAGACCCCTATCTCACACCTTATACAAAAGTCAACTCAAAATGGAACAAAGACCTAAATATAAAGCTATAACCACAAAACTTCTAGAAGAAAATGTAGGAAAACATCTTCAAGATCTTGTGGTAGGCAGTAGTTTCTTAAACCTTCCACCCAAAGCATGAGCAACGAAAGAAAAAATAGATAAATGGGACCTCTTCAAAATTAAACATTTTCACACCTTAAAAGCCTTTGTCAAAAGGGTGAAAAGGCAGCGGACTAATGGGAAAAAATATTTGACAATCACATATCTGATAAGGGTTTAATATCCATGATATATAAAGAGACCATATAGCTCAACAATAGAAAGACAAACTACCTGATTAAAAAATGGGCAAAAACCTTGAAAAGACAATTGTCCATAGAAGAATTATAAATGGCAAAGAAACACATGAAAAAAAATGAACAACATCACTAGCAATTAGAGAAATACAAATCAAATTTACCATGAGATATCAGTGCACACCTATTCGACTGGCTGCTTTTAAAAAGTCGGAAAACTATAAATTTTGGAGAGGATGTGGAGAGAAAGGAACGCTTATTCACAGTTGGTAGGAATGTAGAATGATACAGTCACTATGGAGTACTGTTTGGCAGTTCCTAAGGAAATTGAATATAGACTTGCCATGTGATCTGGCAATACCATTGCTAAATATATACTCAGAAGAACTGAGAGCAGTGACACGAACAACCATCTGCACAGTAATGTTCATAGCAGTGTTATTCACTATAGCTAAAAGTTGGAAGCAACCCAGGTGTCCATCAACTGATGAATGGATAAACAAATTATGATGTATACACCAATGGAATATTATGCAGCAGTAAGAAGAAATGAAGTTGTGCAACATTAGACAACCTGGATGAACCTGTAGGACATTATGTTGAGTGAAGCAAGCCAGACACAAAAGGACAAATACTGTATGACTATGCTGTTATGAACTAAATATATTATGTACACTCATGGAATTAATAATTAAAATACAGGTGTATTAGTCAGCCAAAGGGGTGCTAATGTGAAATACCAAAAATGGGCTGGTCTTTATAAAGGGTATTTATTTGGGGTAGAAGTCCACAGTTACCAGGCCATAAAGCATAAGTTTCTTCCCTCACCAAAGTCCATTGTCACGTGTTGGAGCAAGACAGCTGCCGACATTTGCCCAGAGTTCAGGCTTCTGGAGTTCTTCTCTTCCCAGGGCTGCGTTTCTCTCCGGGCTTAGCTCCTGTTTCCTCCACAAGGTCAGCTGTAGGCGATCAGGTGAACGGCTTGCTTCTCTTCTCCTGGGGCCTTCTTCCAAACATCAAAGCTGCTTCTCAAAGACTGCTTCAACTCTGTTCTTTGCCTTGCCTTTTATATTCAATTCCCCACCCACCAAGGGGTGGGGCTCAAGGCCCTAATCATAACCTAATCATGCCCAGATTAACAGATCTGTTTACAAGCATGATCTACTTATATTTTTGAAATTCATAATTACATCAAATTGGCCAATGGTTACAACAGGTCACCAGAAAATAGAATGAGGGTAGAGAATGGAAAGCTGATGGTTAATCTGTGCAGAAATCGTTAAAAGGTTGTTTGTAAATCTTTGGAAATGAATGGAAATGGTGAGAGCACATCATGGTGTTTGTGCCTAGCAGAGCTATTATATGGGTATGAAAGTGGTTGAAAGGGAAAGTCTAAGGACATGTATATTAAGAGAAGGAAAGCTAAAAAAATATAACATGGGACTGTATAACATAGTGAAACCTCATGTAAAATACGAATATGGGTGATATTGCATATAAAGATGTTTTTACACAATATAAATACAAATAAACTAGAGAGAAGGAAATAATAGCAGCTGTGTACAGCAGGGGAAGCATAAAGAGATTGAGAGGATGATGCATCTTGTTTGGTTTTTAGTTTTTCATATTATTACTGGAGTAATGAAAACTCTCTAAAAATGATTGAAGTGATGAATGTACAACTGTGTGATTATACCGAATAACATTGATTGTACATTTTGGATGGCTTTATGCCTTATTAATATGTATCAATAAAATTTGTTAAAGAAATCTATACAGTTCACATCCTTTCTGTATTTTGTTATAAATTCCAGTTTATAGGGTGATTAATCTAAGTGTGATTAGATTACACTAATGTGGTTTAACATGCCTTCTGTCACCTTTGCTTTTTCCCTGAAAAAATGTAATATAGATTGGGTTTGCTTTTAAAAAACACATATGAAAGACAAAATGCACCATTGGAATTTTTTTTGCATTTATAATTCCCAATCCATAACTTAAAATAATTTATTTTTAAACTGTATTTAAAGAATATATGTTAATCATTCCTCAAGTATACATACTGGCTTTTGATATTTTATAAAATAAGTTCATTAGATGATAGCATTAACCTTGTGGATTATTATAGAAAATTCTCTTGACCTCTACAGATTTTACTTGTATTCAGTTTTCACCAGGCACTCCTCTGTGAGTTGTGTCTTGAAGGTTATATATCTTTTAGCAGAGAAATTCATGATAAAAAAAAGTCCTGTGGATAGTGTTCAGGTTTATATTTTAATTCTCACTTGTAACAAACCAAATTAAAAATGAAATTAAGACTAAGTTAATTCTAAATCTTTGGGCTCTGGGTCCATAATAATTTATCTGGTGTTTCTTCTGAGAACAAAGAATGATGGATGAATTGCCACTTCTAGGTTGCACTATTTGGGGCATTTTCTTTCATTTTGTCATCATTCCATTTATCTATTGCTGTGTGACAGCTCATCCCAACATTTATTGGCTTAAATTATTATTAATATCTCTCTTTATGCTGTAAGTTGACTAGGGTGTTTCTTGCTCATGGTTTCTCAGGGGACTGCAGGCTGAACTGTGCTGGATGTTCAAGATGATTGGCTATTGATGTTGGCTTCAACTCAGGAGCTCAGCTGAACTATTGATCAGAGAACCTAAGCAGGGTTTCTCCATGTTAGTTAGGCTTCCTGCAGCAAGACACCAGCTTCCATGATGGACCATTCCGAGGACAAGCATCCCAAGAGTGAGTCCTCCAATAGACGCAGGTAGAAGCTATAAGGCTTCTTATGACCCAAACTCAGAAGACCCAAGAACATTGCTTGCCCTGTGTTTTATTGGTCAAGCAGTACACAAAGGCTGGCACAGCTTTAAGGGGATAGAAATAGTTACTGCTGCTTATTTGAGAAGCATATCAAAGAATTTTTGTGGCTGCCTTTAATTTTCTGTAATCATCATAGGAAATGATTTATCAAGAGTTATGTTTTGCTTCTAAGGCAATAGCAACTTCAGATCCTTTACCTGAGAGAAATTATGTTGACCTCTAGTAGAGCTAACTGAATCAAATGCTATATATATCTCTCTAGATATATAAATATAGATATAGATGGATGTAACATAGATATATATCCTGTTCTACCAGTCTGTCTGTCTCCTAGTCTGACTTATCTCTTGATGTCCAGAACTGATATTTTATTTACAGTTATACCAAGGCACTATAGTTTTACTAAATATAATGTCTGTATCACTCTCTGACTTTCCTGTTTATAATCCAATACTTATATTTTCTTCCTGCAGCATTCCTTTTCCTTTTTCTTGTCAACTCAAAAAAACCTTCCCAAGTACCTATTGTACTCAAGTACCTTCCCCAAATGATACCTATTTAGTTGGAGGATATCTCAATTTATATTTTTTCAGATTTCTATTTGGTAGCCTATTTTTATGGATTTCATCAACATAATGCATTACTGAAAATTTTTGCTTACAAATTCAAGTGAGATTTGATCTGATTTCATTTTCTTTTCAACAAACAGACCTTGCTATTTTGTTTAATCTTTCTACTAGGACCATCTATCTACTATTCTCTTTTTTATATGATTAGTTCATTGACAATATAATCCCCTGATTGCTTGTTAAAAATGCAGATTCTGGACCCTTGATGTGCTAAAGGTCTGGAAATGAGGTGGAATTTATATAATTTTGACAAACACCTTTGGGGTGACCACTTCCCTAATCAGAATCCATCTATAATCATATTTGAGGTTTTGGGAGAATGGTAACGATAAGTAGCATTACCATCTCTTCCACATTATCTATATGTGTATTATTTAATTTACAGCCTATTTGTGGTAACATTTCAAGTTGATCTGCTATTTTCTTATCACCTTCCTATATATCTCAGTTGTCAAGATTTGTAAAAGAAGATTCTATACAGATAGAAACTCATTTGAGTTAATTTAACAAGATAATATTTGTCATGTTGTGTCTAAAATTCCTAAATTTAAAGTCCATTGTTACCACATATGAAAACATTGGTCAGGAGTCAACCACACTGGCCAAATAAGAAACTTAGAAATAAAGATCCTTTAGAGAGCAGTTTCAGTGGAGTGGCTGGGAGCAGAAGGTTGATAAGAAAATTGGAACACGAAGAACTAGACAAAATTAAAAACCAATTATTGTTTCTGGAAATGTGGGACTCGGAGGGTTACAGCACCTGGTGGTGAGAGGAGCATGATGGAGATTGCCAACTTTTAACTCAAACTTTAGTTCCAGAGTGCATGCACTTTTTAAAAATCCGGATTTGTTCATCTGAAATAGTCTTGTGATAACTTCATTGTTTGTACTTCTTAATCTGAAATTCAGTCTCTCTCCATCCAAAGTAACCTAGTACTTCCTGGATACATACATTTTCCTGAATACTCAAAGCTCTGCATCTTGCAAATGCTATTTTTTTCCTCTCTTCTATTTCTTAGCACAAATTAAGCTTTTGATGAAGGTTGACTGATTGCATACTGCCACAGTTTGAATTTGATGAATTCCTTCAAAAACTGTTCTTGAACTAATCCATTCCTGTGTGTGTGTGTGGGGGGGGCGGCTTTTGATTGGACTGTGTTAGTGAGGTATGACTCAGTTTGTGTCTCAGCCCTCTTACTGGAGCTTTACATAAACAGAGACATACAGAGAGAGAGACACAGAGAAAGGAAGCTGCCGTTTTTAACCCTGCCATGTGAGAGAGGACTCAAGCATTGCTAGCAGCCAAAGCTTAAGCATGAAGCCTCCAAGTGACTGGGCCCATGGAGCAGCTCAGTGTTGAAGGGAAGAGCCATGTGCCTTATAGCCCATAGCTGAACTGGGGAAGAAAGCAGAGCAGCTAAGACTGAGAGAAGAGGCCTGGAAAAAGACAAGCCCTATGCCTGATCACTCATGGCTAAGCTCCAGGAGATGGTGAGCCCAGAGGAGAAGGAAGGGACTTCAGCAGAGATTGGCTGCTATCTTGCTTCCCCACATGGCAGGACACCAGGATCACCAGCAGCTGGCTTTGGTGAGAAAGCATCCCTGACAGTGACGTGATTTGGAAATTTCACGGCCCCAGAATTGTAAGCTTTTACCCTAATTAAAAGTCCCATTTTAAAAGCCAACCCATTTCTGGCACTTTGCATCAGCAGATCTGTGGCAAACTAAGACATATACAATATAGTTATGGAGAAATTTGGATTTCTGTCTCAGCTATACTTACATTTGGTCCAAGATATCTTTTTCTCCATGGGTCAGCAGTATAAGGTAGGGACCATTCTGCCCACAGTATACAAGATCATCTTTTCTATTTCAGAGAGCCAGCATTGGACTACTATGAAATAAAGCCAGAGGAAGCATCTTACTGCATTTGTTAAAGTTTATGCCCAAAGGGGTATAATATAGACTTATGAGGCTTTCTTCAAGGTGGAGACAATTGCTTATCAAAGTGTGTTTCAATTATAGATTGCTGTGTCACAAACTATCCCCAAACTTTGTGGGTTAATACAATAATTTATTATTATCACTTATGTTCTTTGGGCTCATCTGAGTGGTTTTCCTATAGGTCATTCATGCAATTGCAGTCAAATAGCAGCTAGTACAAGAGTTAAACAAGGCTTACCTTGATTGAACATCCAAGACACCTTGTTCACTCACATGTCTGATGCCTCATCTAGGATGGTTGGAATAACTGGGGGCTCTATGGGTATCTCTCTTTCCATATGGCCTCTTGACAGGTAGCTGGCTTTCTCCATGATGAACATTCCAAAAGACTCAGGAGGAAGCAATAAAGTTTCTTACAACCTAAACTTTGAAGTCATGCAACATTTCTTCTCCCATATTTTATTGGTCAAAAGTGATTCACAGGGCTAGCCCAGATTCAAAGGGAGTACAGAAAGATGTGAATATTGAAAAGTGTGGTTCAGTAGTGGTGGGGGAGAAGACATCTTTGAAGACTATCTACTAATGCCTGCCCTCTTGTCCCAGTGATTCACATCTCTCCCATATGCAAAATACATCATTTCTCCTCTAAGACATCCAAAGTCTTATACAATTTGGCATTGAGCTCAGAGTTGAAGCTTGATTTTACCATCTAAATCAAATCCAGAGGTAATTGAGGCTTCTCAGATGTGGGTTCTTCAATATGAAGACTTGTGATATAAGATATGTTTTTAGCCCTTTTTCCATATGTACTTAACATGCAATGGTGAAATAGACATAGAATAACCACATGGACAAACTTACTCTAAAAGAGGGGAAAGGAGGCACATAGTAGTCACTAGTCTATAAAACAGCTTTGGATACAACAGGGCCTAAATTGTCACTTCCTTAATTAGATCCTATTTCTGATCCCTGAGAATTATCTGTGGTTCTTGGCTCTGTTTCCTGGATTTTTGACTAGCACATCCCACCTTTTCCATAAGAAATAGCCCACAGTTGCAGTTGAGAAATTTCTCAGTCTGTTTTCTCCTTGTAGGTTAGCGGCCCCAAGGGCTTGCTTTTAGTCATCTCTGATTTTTCAGTACATGCTGGTAGCGCTACTTCCAATATCATTTAAAAAAAATATTGTTCTTGTTTTTAATCCATTTCGGTGGGGCTTACTCCATTACATAGACTACTCTCTACCTTGGACTGAGAGTTAGAATACTGTGGGGCAACAGTCTTTGTTTTTTTTTTATAAGCCCTTATTGTTTAGCAGTGAAGGTCTCAGAGGCAGGCCCATATGATTCTTGTCTACATGAGAAGGGTCTATGAGGCACAGCCTTAACTCTTCCAGCAGTCTCAACAAAGCTTTACAGCTGAGATTTGCTCAATAGGAACCATGTTTCACTGACACCATCTGTATATTAACTTTGCCATGGGGCCATTTCTTACCTTAAGAAACTTTTGCTAGATGAAAAGAATGTAGTATTTCCTCTATTATTTCCTCTTTTTTAAATTATTTGTTTTATTTTTAAAGAAGCTTTAGATTACATAAATGTTACATAAAAAATAAATATGAGGGATTCCCATATGCCCCACTCCCACACTTTCCCATATCAACAACATCCCTCATTAGTGTGGTACATTTGTTACAATTGAACACATATTGAAGTATTACTTCTGACTATGGATTACAGTTTATATTATAGTTTACACCTTGTCCTGCACAATTTTGTAGGTTATGACAAAATATACAATGGCCTGTATCCATCATTACAATGTCATTCAGGACAATTCCAATGTCCCGAAAATGCCCCCATATTACACCTATTCTTCCCTCTGCCATCCCTCAGAACCTTGGGTAGCCACTGCCTTTATATTAATAGGAGTTCTTCCGTTGCTAAAATAATAATAAGTCTATAGTAGAATAATAGTTTATTTTAGTCCATTGTTCATTCACCAATCTTGAGGACCTTGGGGTAGTGATGCCCACTCTGCTAATTGAGAGGGAGCTTAGATCCCATGGGGCAGATGGATGGAACTATCTTGCTTGCAGTTGCAGACATTCTCTCTCCCTTGGGGTGGACGTTGTCCATCATCATCTCCTTGTTAGTTGTCCTAGGTGAGTCCAGTGAACTGGAAAGTAGGTGTTGCAGCTCTACTAAAATTCAGGGCTCAGCTGGCACATGGGCAGACCAAAGATTAAAGTCTCTGAGACATATATTTATCAAATATAGTGCTAATTATAGGTTCAAGTAAAAGGGGCGGAAGAGCCAGGTATAGCGAACCTATAAATGAGTCTAACTCTGTTACACTGGGGAGCATACATTCCAAAGGCTCACTGACATGGTGCCAAATTCCTGAGCTGTCTGCCCTGCATTATAATTTCTGGATGTCTCTAGAGCCCTCAGAAGCCCCAATATTTGAGGCATTGTTTGCTGTGGCAGTCAATGAGATCCTGCTGAGACTTGCATAAGCGTAAACTCTGGAATGACCTCCCTACTCACTTTGAAGTCTCTTAGCCATAAAAACTCATTTGTATTTACCATTTCCCCCTTTTTGGTCAAGGTCTTTTTCAGATGCATTGCTAGTTGGCACTTGGTAAAATCCCTCAGTGCCAGGGAGGCTCATGTCTCTTGCTAAGGGGGAAGGTAGTGTGTTTATATGCTGAGTTTGGCTTAGAGAGAAGCCACATTTGAGCAACAAGGTTTTCAGGAGGTAACTCTTAGGCAGTATATAATACTAGGCCAAGTTTCAATTTCACAAGAAAAGGTTCATAAGTACAAGCATCAATATCAAGAGCCTGGTGTAATGGTCTGTCTTCCTTCACTATCTTTCCTCTTAAATCATGCTTAAAAATTGATAAATTACTTCTTTAGTATATTTATCTCTTCATATTTTATTATATGCAGAGGAAGTGCTTTGGCACTTTCAACATTTTGCCTGGAAAAGTCCTTGGTTAGATGTATGAGTTAGCTGAGTACCCTTTTTATCTTCCAAGATAACGGAGGCTAATTGTTCAGGTTGGTTCCGCTTGTCTTCAGCCTCCAGCAGCAATTTCTCACTGTCTTTCAAGCCTTCACTAACAGTTTCCTTGGGACCCTTCCAACTTCTGCCTACTGTCAGGCTACATATTTTAGATTTTTGTTTTAGAACTATCCTACTTATGGCACCAATAAGTGTTTGAGTCAGCATTTGATCCATGGCACCAATAAGTGTTTGAGTCAGCATTTGATCCCAGAAGTATAACTAATGAGTGTACCATGGTAGAAGGAATTTATAATAGGCATTAGGCCTTACATGACTGTATGTAAGGCCATAGAGTTTCAAAAGGGGGTCAGAGGTTAAAGGGTCACAAAAATGTCACTAATCAGTACTAGTCTATGGGAATGAGCCCGAGGTTGTTGGAAAATTTCCTAGCTAGGCAAATCCAGCTACTGGGGTAGGACCACAAAGAAGGCTGTTGCAGAAATCTATGGAAGTTTATTGGATATTTGTCGCTACTGCTGCTGTGATTTCACATCTAAGAGATGAAATGAGCTTGGGTTTACTATTATCATGGACACCTGTTGGGAAGGAAAGCTGGTTGCTGAGTGGGAAAGGAAGCCAAACCAGAACCTATCAATACCTCTACAACTGTCTCTTCTTGCCTCTAACCAGTGTCCATCCTCAGAATATTATAGTTATTTCTTTACTTCCCCCTCCCAGATCTCCTGCAACTTTACTTTTGGCTAAATCTAAGCTGAAACCATTCAGGAAAAGATATTCTGGGATATGCTGCTGCCAGTTTAATCAAGTTGACAATCAGCACATTTTATCCATTGTCAACTTGGCATCTGTGCACAGCTCTTTTAATCATATTTAATTTTCAAATATAGTCAATAACAAAATCATGCTTCTGCCTAACATGCAAACATACCCTTTAAACCGAAAATACACTTTCTCCCCAATAGATGATTTACTAGGCCCCCTATATTTATTTTAGTTATGAGTGGTGTCCTTTTCTTTCCCAATGTTGAGCTTTTAGAAATGGACCCCTAAACATTTATTCTAGAAGTAACAGTAATAACAATTATGAAGAACTTGGAATATAGAAGGTAATTGACTATAATGCTACTATTAAAATAGAACAGCTTCTGTAAATTTGGTATGCTCCCTCCCAATAAGTTTTCAGGGAGAAATATTTTTTGCATTATTGAATTCATTATATGCATACAGTTTTTAATTTTTCCATTTAAGTTAATACTAAATTAGAACCATGTTTCAGGTACTTAAATAGCCTTCACAATTCATTGTTATTTTTAATGGCTGCATAATGTTCTACCTAGTGATTGTGGCACCAATTAATTTGCCCCATTCTACTGAGGCAAATTTAGATTGCTTCCAATTTATCACAGGTATAATACAATGCATTCTTGGAAAAAGTGAAATGCATGAAGTTTATACTATATACTTACAAGTTATAAGAGAAAGTTCATTCCCTAAAGCTAAAAAATTTATGAAATCCATAACTGCACTTCTTTTAAGGCAATGTGTTTCAAAAGTAATTCACAGAAAGCTTTTTCTTTTTTTTTCCAAAACAATACTGCTGACTAGTTTAATTACAGTGAGTGATGGACTGAAGCTAAAATTCCCTGTTTCATTCCTGTTTTGCAATTTTATTAAGTTTGTAGAACCAATGTCTTTTATTTGTATCAGCAATTTCACTTTTCTTTTTTCTATTTTTAAAATTATTTATATTATAACATTCAATAATTGTACAAAACACTGCTGAAGAGAAAAAAGACTACAATACTGTCAAATCTGACTGAATTTAGGAAAGAAGGTATAGCTCAAAAAGTTCACCTCTCAGCTGGACAAAAGTCAAAATTTGAAGGAAAAAAAAGCTAATTTTGAGTTGTAACAAGTATAGAAATCTTAGAGTTTGAAAGTATGGAAATTCAGGTGTTTTCCTAGAATGTGCCAATGACTTTTGATTCTTAAAACCATTCCATCTTTTGGAATTTTTAGTATAAATAAAAGGCTCAAATATTATGAATATTTTATGACCTTTGATAAATGGGAATACTTTGGAGGGGCATATAAATTAGACTGTAGTTAAATGGATAGGGAAATTATATCATGATAATGTGTTATCTGAGCTGGGTTTTTGGCAGAAAAGGGAATTAACTATGTAAAAGGAATGGAGGTAGGGAATAAAGGACATTACAGGCAGTTTGGAAGACAGAAATAGCATATGTTTGGGAAATTGTTAGTAGCTCAGTATATCTTGAGTGAATTTTGTATATGACCTAAGAATGGATGGGTAAAAGTATGAGTCAGCAGAGAGGCAGCAGCTAGAAGGAAAAACGAAAGTTCATATGAACTATGCAAATGGTAGATCTTGATCCTGAAAGTACTGGCAAATCCTTCATGGAGGCCTGAAATCAACATGATCAGATTTGTTTACAGAGATATTACTTTGGTATCTATGAACAATAGGAATTAGAGAAACTAAGGGAGACCAACTAAAAAGCTGTTATTGTAATCCAGAGATAAAATAAAGGATGAAGGAAGACAGTGACCATGGGGCTGGAGAAGAGGAGGAAGTGATATACAATTTTATACAGGATAAACCCATCAGAATTATGACCTCTGTATTTGGTTGTGGGGAATAGGCATTGAGCATGTGGGAAGAGTCTAGGATGACTTCCAGACTTTTACTTTGGGTAGCTGAGTTCCTGGTGATGTCATGAAGAATCAGTTTTATTGGGCTATATGGTGAGTTCAGTTTCATCCATGAATTAGACACACCTGTATGATTTCTAAGGAGTAAGATAATATGGATAAGTGGATGGAGTTGGGGCAATATATTTGGGTAGTGTTAGTAATAAGGATATTAGTCTTGTAAAAGATATTTGGATTAAATCACTTAGGGACAAGATACAGAAGAAGAGGAGTGGAGGACCTCGGGCAAAGCCTTGGGTAGTGTAGATATTGTGCGGCTATGGAAGGAGTAGAAACTGTCAAAGAAAGCAGAGAAAAAGTATGGTGAGATATATAACCATTTAAGTATTTATACATATTATGTTGGAAAGCTTTGTAATTTGTGAGTCAGATACTCTGTGCTCTAATTCAAACTTGGCTGTTACTAGGTATGTGGCCTTGGATGCCTCACTTAACATCATTAACATTTTTTTTTTTTTTTAACTTTATTGCCTTTTTTTAGGTACCAGGGGCCAGGGATTGAACCCAATATCTTGTATGTGGGAAGCTGGTGCTTGCTCAACTACTGAGCCACATTGGCTTCCCCAAGTTCATTTGTTTTGCTTATTGTTTGTTTTTGTTTCCTCAGGAGGCACCAGAAACTGAACCCGGGACCTCCCATGTGGGAGGCGGGAGCTCAACCACTTGAGCCACATCTGCTCCCATTATTGACTTTTGACTTTTTCCTATGCTCAACGAGACTCTGGCTCATGCTGCCTGGCTTACATGTAGATTAAATCAGATTAAATGGTATATATGGGAGTACCTTGGGAGCATTCCAAAGCACTTTATACATGTAACATTTTATTATTTTCTGCATAATGACATCTTTTAACAACTTTTTCCCTTTCCTCCTTTCCACTGAATGGGCTAAGTAAACTTATGATTTCAGCCTTCTGTTATTGTATCATCTCTTACATTGGAAGAAAAATTACTAAAACATTTACAGGATGACCAACTAGTGTAGATTGAGCTTCTGAGATAAAGAACAGAGGATACACTTAAGTTTTCAAGGCTTACTATGATATACACTTAAGATGAGGCTGACATTGGGTTAGTGCTAGAAAAATCAGTCTATGGAAATTTGGTAACATGCTTGGCATCGCATCCATTGGAGGAAAATGGAATTTCTAATTCAAAATATATGGCTGAGTATAAATACAGACTTAAAGCTATAACCCAGAGGCAGGGATGCCTGAAGGCAAATATAGATAGTGGAATTTGTCTTACTACCTGCTTCCACTTTTTATAGACATTATCCCTGTTTCAATTCTGTCTATTAAATTTTCCCTATTTACTTGCATTCTGAAGACTTTTTTTTTCCTGGGGAATATAATCTAGTGGACTCATTCATTTAAAATATTAAAATATTAATGTATTATTTCTTAAAGGCAATATCTCTGAAAGAATGGACCTTGAACTACCTAAGTCTGAATTGCCTGGGCCCATGTAGATCGTAGGGCTCCACCCACATTTACTTAGAAAGGTGATTCTGGCACCTAAATCCATTCAGTAAGCACTACTCAAGGAATATCTGTCACTGTTAACATGAATGCAAGAAGAAGTGTATATATGAAACGAATGAAACATTATCATGTGACAGAAATAGTGCTTGGAATAAAATTCCTTGTGTTTGTTTCTCACTAATTAGATGTACAGATAGATCAGAAGCAAGTAATTTACTCTCTTTAAAATTCCATTTTCCCCCATCTTTAAAATGGATACAAGAGTAATAATATCTACTCAATCTCACTGGAGTGGTTGAGAGAAAGAGAAGGGGAGGAGTAGAGATTATTTGTGAAAGCAGTTTTACAACTCCAAAATAATATACCTGCAGACATTTATCTTTATCTGATGGAATATCTTGAGAGGGGAAGCCTTTTAAGCTTTTTTTATATTAAACTATATATTTTACTAATGCACAGAAAGCCTGTCCAATAGATGGCTGAAATGTATAATTATATGTAGCCGAAATTATTTGTAGATTTGGGTTTTTGTTGTTATGGAAATATTTCAAGAAGGAGCTTGGTTTGGATCAGAATTCCTGGGGTTGTTCTTCAGCAAATATTTATTGAATGGGTGAATGCATTTGGTATAGTTTTATTTTATATTGTTAGCATAGACCTATTCCTTTTTATTATATTTTCTAAAAATTCTTCATAAGAACAGAAAATATGAAAACTTGGTTAATACCTTATTGATGTAGCATCTTGTAGGTCTATTAATATCAGTATGACAGCATATCAATAGTAATATGACAATAGTAAATTCTACCTTGGGGTTCATGCAAGAATCCGCTTGAGCTTTATTCTTATGATTTAAAAGGTCATTACCTATCAATTCAATTATTGTTTTGTCTCAATGAAATGAGCATATGTCTGTCAACAACACTGTTTATTAATTCTTTTAAATAAATCTGTAATATACTTAAGAGATTAGATCTATAACCATTCACTCCTAAGAGAACAGATATTTTTTTTCCCTCCTGTGGTTGACTTTTTTTACTTAAATGCTTTAAAAAAAAAAAACACACAAGAGTTACCAAATATGGTTTTGCATTAACGGTTGAGTTTCTTATGTTCAAGGTATAGAGATTATTGAGTATTAGCTTGTCTCTCGGTTTAGAGTTGAAATCATCTTCCAATAAATATTAGTTCATATAATAGAATCCCTTTGTTCCTCCCTTCCCCCCTTCCTCACTCCTTCCTTCTTATGTTTCATTCCTTCCTTTCTTCCATTCTTTGTTCCTGTCATTAATTTAGCATATGCTGATGGTCTTCCAGTACTATTGGCATCTAATAGGTAGAGGACAGCTAAACATCCTACAATGAATAGAACATTCCCCACAACAAAGATCTATCTGTTGCAAAATGTCATTAATGCTAAATTGGGGAAATTCTGCCTTAAATAATATCTTGGTATACCATATATTCAAGGGTTGGCGTAGTGTCTTCAATGACTCTGCCAAGTACTCTACGCTTGATCCTTCATAATATCCAACATGGAATTTACCATATACAAGATTTCCTTCTATATGTAGAAAGTTTTGGAATCTTGTTAGTACTTTGTATTTAATGCTCAGAAGTTTCTATATCTTTCATAGTCATCTGAATCATTTTATGACAAAACATTGTTTTCTTTCTGTGTGATTATTGCACAGGCAATATTTTGCGTAATAAATTTAACATAAAGAGGATGTTTTATATTTCTTTATGGTAAGTGTGATCTTACCAGAGGAGTGAAAGGTCAAGGTTGCAGTCAGTGATGGATTTTGGCTGAGAGCACAAGCTTGGGATCCCTTCTCCCAGTGTTGAAATACTGACTCCAAAGCCTATTTGCTATGTGAACCTTGGCAAGTCTCTTAAATGCTTTGTAAAATTGGGACTCTACATAGGATTGATGTAAATATTGCATGAGTTCCTACTATATTTCATCAGTACAAAGATGCTATTGATTTAAAGGCTCAGTGTAATTTTATGTACCACTAGGAGAAAATGCTGCCAATTAAATTACTATACGCCATCATGTGCAAGGCTTATTCCAATTTCAGAAGTTCAAATGAGCACCTTAGAGCTAATGAAATACAGTATATGTAAAGTGCTTTGAACTGTGCCTGGCACTGAGTAAGCGCTAAATACCCATTAGCACTTAAATCGATGTATGTATAATAAACTCCCAGGACAAAAACAGGCGGTACTGTCAGTAAAAGCTCTAGAATTGCAGCACTGCCAATTTTCTTCAAGAAGAGGATTTTTGTACTGACAATACTTCTACATGGTTTAGAGGGCCATTAATGATTTGGGCGTGAATATTGATTATACTATTCTGTAATGAATCCACTGAAAAAAATATGTGCAGCCAAATAACAGGAAACATTTGTGGAATCAGGAATTTTGGTTGGAATGTTCTTCACTCACTTCTCTACCTGACTTGGTTGCCTGTTCTGTGTTGGAGCAAGGTATTTTTTTGATTGCCCTAAGTAAGCATAAATCATTCTTGTGGGTTTGGGCACCATTCTTTCTGAACATCTGCTTATATTCTTCTCTTTATATTATATCAGTTTTTCTGTGTAGTCCTTCTACATTTTAATGCAACCACCAAGAGGAAAAGGGCCAGGTGTTAATTGTCTCTAGTACTTGGCACAATTTCAGGGACAGACTAGATGCAAATTTCGTATTTTACCACTTGTTAGCCTCTTTTGCACTGTAAAACGTGGAAAACATAGGCCAAGACTAGAAACTGAGCTATAATTAAATGGTCACCAAAAGACATATGAGAGTTCAGAGTCTACTGTGTCATATAGGAGCATGGAAAGCATCCCAGTACAGAAACAGCAAGAGTTTTTGACCAGAGATAAGGAAATAGAAGCTTCCATCAGTCCCATATCCTCCTATAGTATTGATTCTGAGGAAGCCTTAGCATTTGACCTCTTTTTTTGTCCCAATCTAGAGCTGGCTTCTGGCTTGCCCTCTCTCCCTCCCTACATCTCATTTTGATATGGCTGATGAAACTGGAAGATGAAGGCTTAAAGTTTTGTCAGAGATGACCATCAGATGTATAAACCAATCAGGGGTGCATTTAGAGTCATATGAAATGCAAGATTATGTCCTGAGGTCTAAGTCAGAAAAAGACCACAGCACAGTTGGAGGATAACCGCTGGGGTTCTGTTTTCTTGATGATCAAGCCCAGAAGGAAGAAACGGATTGGACTTCAATTTAAGTGTATGGGCACAGATTGTGGTTTACATCCTAGCTAAACTGCAAAAGCTATGTGGCAAAGGGAATTCAGATCAAGACACTATTAGCAGCAACACTGCCACTAGAATATTTTGGATCATACATAATGCAGATAAATTGGATTATTAAACCTAGGAAGGGGATTGACTTTCTACTGTACCAATTTTAACATTGTATGGGCGAATATTGTAAAGCAGACATGAGTTGACAGAAAAGCTGGCTGCTCTACTGGAAGCCACATGTGCTTTGACATAGCTGAGTTTAAGCGGTTTTGCCCTTGCTAAATATATGCTCTTGAGCAAGTTGTGCAACCTCAGTAAAATTCAGTTATTTCAAAATCGCAGGTTTGTTGTGAGTACTAAATGAGAAAACATCTCAGAAAGGTTTGGCAGAAGCTGGATAATATAACAAATTTCTTGTCCCTGTCTGGATGTCTCTTTTACCCCTTCTTTTAAAAAACTTTTAAAAAATGTTACATTATGAAATATATCACTTATACGAAAGCTTATATAATGTGCATGTGTAGTTTAAGTAATAATATGCCCTATGACTCAGCTTAAGAAAGAAAACATTACCAGCGGCTTCCCACTTGTGCCATCCAATCTCATCTCTCTCCTATCCAAGTAACCACTTCTCACTTTATTTTAATCAGTCTCCTACTTATCTTTATAGGTTTACCACATTTATATATTTTGCCCCATTTTAAATTTTTCTTGTTTTTGATCATTCGATGTCTTTTTTTCAACCAAAACAGTGCACTCTAGAAAGTGCAATGCATTCTAAGAACAGAATGTTAATCAAGGGATTTGAAAACCAAACAAAATCAACCTGTTCTAGGATTTCAGGAATGCAAGAATACACTCCTAAAATGTAGCTTAGACTATTATGTACAAACTTTTATCTCCATTTATCTATGAAAGGTGAGTCTAATGTCAACAACTGCAAAAGTCTTATCAGATGTGCCTTTTGACTGAATGAAGCTCTCTTTGCCCATAAAGCACACAAGCACAATAGCAAGTTGCAGGATATTAGCTGTCACATGGCTTACTGAACCCAATAAACTGATAAACATAATTTAGGAAGACAGCTCACAGCTCTTGTTTTCCCACTTATGACAGTAGCTTTTCAAAGCTCAGTCCTCAGTCTAGAGGACTGAGTTGAAACAGGAAAGCCAAAATATAACAATAGCAGAAAAGAAGATTTTACTAAGCTAGTGATTGCATTTTGGACAAGGGCTCAGGAGTTTTAGATCCTAATTTATCTTTCCCTCTGCAAGGACACTTATTTTAGTACTTATTGATCTTGGTTTTTATTTAGGCAGATGGTTGGAACATTACGATAATATATTAACAACAGATGCACACCTTTCCCTGGACTTCACACTGGGGAGGCTACTGTCTCAAGAAATCATTAATGGAATTTAAAGTCTCTTGCTTCCAGGTCATAGGTTTGAAAAATGCTGCCTTTGTTGTATGCAAAAATCATTTCATCTCATATGTGTCATGCATCATGAACTTAGGTTGGATATCACATTGGATATTAATAAGTAGCAATTGTAAGCAGAGAGGAAGTGATTTTTTTTTAAAACAATGTGCCAGAGTGGTATTTTAATTTGCTCTTGGAAGGAGGCCATGTGATTTTGACTGAGTCCGGCCAAATTCTGTGGAGGTCTATAGCATCTTTCTCAAGCATTTCATTTGTGACAGGAGAAAACAGACACCTTCGGTAGTAATTAGTTTTCTAAAAGGTTAGTTCACTTTTTAAAGTATGCCTTTCAAATGTAATTTATGCTTAATAACAAATTGGGAAAAATAACAGTTTGGAATATAGAAGAACTTGATACATGAATTATTTTCTTACATTCTAAAAATTTATCTGCCTAGAAAGCATCATTAATAGATGATTTGGGGGGGAGAAATACAGTTCAGAAATCATTTCTTAAAATACTTTTTAAAGGTTATCTAAAGTTGCTTGGGAGGGAAAAAGTAAAGCTGATATTGGATTCTGTTGGGGGCTTTGTCCTCTGCAGGGTGCAGTTAATTTATTTCTCTATATGTATTTTGTTTTTCATTAACATAGAGTAAAATGGACATTTTGGTGTCTGGTTCTATGAATTTTAACACATGTATAAATTTGTTTTACCATTAGCCAAAATCACGACACAGAACAGTTCTGTCACCTCTAAAACCTCTTTTTGCTGCTCTTTTATAGTCACAGTTCTCCCCTGACCCCTGACAACTAGTGATAAGTTCTTCATCACTATAGTTTTGTCTTTTTGATTATGTCTTATAAATGGAATCATAAATTATGTAGCCTTTTGAGATTCACTTCTTTCATTCAGCCTACTGGCTTTGAGACCCATCCAGGTTGTGTTGCATCTGTTACTTGTTGAGCAGTAAGTAGTATTCCATTGTATGGAGGTACCACAGTTTGCAATATTAATGTACAATTGTTCTGCTTCATTGAAGAATATTCTTATATTTGTACTATTAACCAGACTAATTGTCCACAACAGGGTTTACTAGGCTATACAGTCTCATGTTTCATCCTTCAGATTTTCTTCCAATGACATACACAACCCAAAACTTTCACTTTCAACCACAATCATTCCCGATATTAGTGCTGCTAATGATGCTCGCTCTAATGTGCTATCATCATTTCTATCCTACTCCAAGCATTTACTATCAACCTTATTGCCAATTCTGCACAAATGAAGCTTTAGCTTCCCATTCTCTATCCTTATTCTAACTTTTGGTGGCCAATTTTCAGGCTATTAACTCCATGACCTCGCTTATAATATTTATTTCATATTAGTGAGATCATATACTATTTGTCCTTTAGTGTCTGTCTTGTTTCATGCAACATGATAACCTCAAGGTTCATCCATGTTTTCACGTGCATTTATTGCATATTGATGCTTCTTCAACATTTGTTGTAAAGGTTGTCCTTTCTCCATTGAATTGCCTTTGCACCTTTGTCAAAAATTAATTGGCAATATTTGTGGATCTATTTCTAGACATTCTAGTCTGTTCTGTTGATCTATTTGTCTACACCTTCACTAATATCACAATGTTTTAATCACTGATACTTTATAATTCGAAAATTAGGAACTGTGAGTTCTCCAATTTTCTTCATTTTCCGAATTGTTATGGCTATTCTAGTTTCTTTACAATTGCATATACATTTTAGAATCAGTTTGTCTATAACTACAAAAAACAGTCCACCTGTAATTTTGATTAGAATTGCATTACATCAATATGTATGTTTAGGGAGCATTAATATTTTTACTATGTTAAGTCTTCTAAACCGTGAACACAGTGTCTCTCCAAATGTTTTGGTCTTTGATTCATTTTATCACTGTTTTATAGTTTTAACATCATGTACATTTTGTTAGATTTATACCTAAATATGTTTTTAGAGCTACTTATATATACATATATGTATACATATAACATATTACATGTATAAATAATATATATTTAAACATATAACATTTAATTCAGTTTTCAAATGTTTCTTTCTAGTATATAGAAATACAGTTGATTTATGTGTGCAGACCTTGCATTCTTTGTATCCTGTGACCTTGCTACTCAATTATTAGTTCTAGAGCTGGGATATTCTACATAAACAATTACGTTGTCTGCAAATAGGGACAGTTTTATTTTTTCATTCCAACATGTATTTCTCATTTATTTTTCTTGCCTTATTTCATTAGCAGGGACTTTCATTGCAACGTTGAATAGATGAGGCAAGAATAGATGTCCTTGCCCTGTCTCCAATCTTAGGGAAAATGTTTTTCACTATTAAATATCATGTTGTCTGTAGGGTTTTTGGATATGCCCTTTATCAGGTTGAGCAAATTCCTCTCTATTCCTAGTTTGCTGAGATTTTTATCATGAATGGATATTTTTGTTAAATGTAGTTTCTGCCTCAGATGATAATAATCCTATGCTTTACTTCTTTATACTGTATTACCTTTTTTTTTTTTTTTTTTTTTT
>JAQZBX010036984.1:0-23951 GCA_029593785.1 Cabassous unicinctus | reverse complement strand
GTGCTCCTTGGCTCAGGAGACCTGAGGGCTTCTCCTGGGGGCGCTGAAGACAAGGAGGAGACAGAAGGAGATGGAAAAGAGGAGAGGTGGGGGGAGTCAGGACAGGGTGGGGGCAGATGGTGGACAGGTTTCCGGGCAGGTGGACCCTACTTAAGGATCAGAGACTGGAGAGAGCTCGGGGCACTGAAGGAACCAAGAATGTGATGTGGCCAAGGACGCCTTTGGGAAAGAACCTGAGAATGGGCAGATTTAAGACAGAGATTCTCATAAATTCTGCACCTCAATGATCCTTTTCAGCAGTATGTGTGTGTGTGTGTGGAGGAGCTTACTGTGTCCTCCTGAGCCCCCTGGAATTCCCAGCATACCCCTTATCCCATAATTAATCTATAATTACATTCTCCCATTCTGTCCTCTGCTTTGGCAGCTGCTGCTCACGGCAACCACGTCTGCTCTGCGCACCACGGTCGCCTCCCTCCCCTCTACCTGGAGCAATGTCTAAACACAGCCAGGGCTCAGAAACACACACGGAATGAACCTATGGTGAACACCTCTTGTTAGGTACAAGGACCCATGTTGAACGTGGGCTCCTCGGGCACACCGGGTTCCCCGCTCTGGACCAAGGGCTCCTCCTGGGAGTGGTCTTTGGTGTCTTCAGGAAAGAGCACCCGAAGTTCAGGTTCCTATGATGGCAGCAGCAGCCAGGAGCCTCTACAGGGCACATGGGTCTATGGAGTAGGAAAGGGGCGGCAGGTGAGTTCGGGCTGAGCGTCTGCCTGGGACTGACCTCAGATGAGGAAATCTTACAAAGTAGCACAGAGCCACCATCTAAAATGAGTCAATTCTGGTAGGAGTGTCCGGGGTGAGCAGACCCCTCCATCTAGCAGACCCAGGTGGTGCTGCTCATTCCTGAGATGACATCAGAAGCAGGGAGGAGATGCAGGACATCAGGAGGAGAAGGCACATTCAGAGGACACATTTCCTCCCAACCCCAAACACTGACTGATTGCCCTTCACCGGTCCATTCCCCTCGTTGATTCCAAGTGGGGTCAGACCCTGTGTCACCTGCACCCAGGTCATCCTCCAGGACCCCTGAGGTCAGGATTCCCTTGCCTTGATCTTCAGCACCAGGTGTGCAGTGTGGACCCACAGGGGTCCTAGAAAGGGAACCTCCAGGAAGCTGGGATCATGGTGAAGCTTGTTCTGGTCAATGCAGGGGCTTCCTGTTGGGGCTCCCTGGATGCCCATGTCCACCAGGATGCCATGGGCCGGCCCATCAAACGGTCTCTCCTGCGGGTCAGGATTAGGGGTCAACCAAGGAGATGGAGGGTCTTAGTCAATTGCCACAACCTCGAGGTCAGAGTGAGATCTGGACAATGACCAATTCCCAGAGATGGTCAAAGGATAACTGGTTGCACCTCAGTAAGATGCTCTTAGCACACCGCCCCCTCCCAAGCATGTGCATCAAAAGATGTTCCAGGGTTCCTTGGTCAGGTCTCAACAGCGCTGGGTATCCTGGAAGATGGAAATGGCCTGCTCCAGGTTTCAATCCCGTAATCCTTAATCAGGGGAGGGCACCTGTGATCTGAGGACATCACATCCCCTGCGATGGCCTGGCACCCAAGAAAGCAAGAAAAGAGCCTTCAAGGAGAACAGGGCTCTGCCTGGCAAACACGGGGAGGAGAATGGGGATGCCCCTGGGATCTGGTCCCACCCCTCACCTGCAGTGCCCACAGGAAGTGGCCCCAGACGTGCTGGTTCAACTTCTTCCTGCAGCAGTTGATCCCCAGCAGTGTCAGCCTGTGGTGGGCAAGAAGGCACCTGCCCAGCAGATCTTAGGAGAGGGAAAGCTTTCCTAGCACATTGAATGATTGTCAGACCATGGTCCTGGGGGTGAGAGGAGCACATGGGGGACATCTACTCTTCTGTGCTGCAGGCAAAGCTGAGAGTGGCTCCTTTCCTGCCCACATACCTCTCATATTAGAACGAACGACGTGGTTCCCTCTGTGGCTCATCTCCAACCTGTACGAAGGGACACAGAGCACCGGAGGCTCCATGCAGCACCTCAGGGCTTTCATCCAGCCTATGGGGAGTGCACTGGGACAACACCCAACATAGAGGCAGCTCGGAGAGATTAACCAGCACCCCGAGGTCACATGGTGAGGCAAGGGAGAGGCCAGCATTCAAACCCAAGGGCCTGGACTTCAGATGTGTCCCAGAGTCAAGTCACATTCCCCATTCCCAATTCTTAAGTTCCCACCACCTGAATTCAGACACAATGAGAGAGAACCCCATGCTCTGACACTCTGGTGCTTTTGTTACTTTCCAGGGTCTGGCGTGGGTGCTGAACGATTTTGCTCGTTTCCTTTCTGCAGCTCTGTTTTTTTCTAGAAGGCCCAGCCTTGTAGAGGTAGTGTGGCCTAATTTTTTATGATGTAGACAGCTTGTGGCCCAGGCATCTCTGCTCCACCAGAACTGGTCAGCAGGTGCCGTAGAAAATGTCCTCAAGTACCAGTAAAGCAGGACCTGTCGAGGCTCCTGGAGGGGCCCAACAACAGGGTGATGAATTCCTCCTTTTGAACTCTACCATATTAGGGCAAAACCAGGTAATCTGGACGAGGCCCACTCATCCCCAGACCAGGACTCACCACCACTCCTGAGAGCCTTTCCTCCTACTCCTAGTCCTTCTCCACTGGACTGGAGTCCCTGTGCTGCCCATGGGCTGAACAGGTGGTGTACCCGGTGGATGTGAATTCCCCACTGCATAGAGCCAGGCTTAGGATGCCCTTCTGAATACAGGGGTCTCATCGAGCTCTTGGTATCCTCACAGGTTTCTACCACCAGCCTGCCCTCTATCTGCCCCCTTCATTGTACTGTTGGGAAATGGGGCACTCAGCCCTGCCACCATGTGGTCTCCATGAGTCCCCTTTCATTCCTAGGTCTGTTTTGTCTTGGAACTGGGTAGAAGGAAGCAATATGGAGAGAACAGGTGGTTCCAGCTCACTTGTGGCCAGCACCTTGTCCTAGAGAAAAAGAGGGACACCAGGGAACAGAATGGGGGAATGTGAATTTTTATACTCTTTCATTCAACTCTGTGAACATCTTGTAAGAGTTGAGTGACTTTGGCAGCTCAGTTTAGATATCGGGGGTCCTCATGAATAAAACGAGAATAATTTCCACTAACACTGTTCTAAGGAGAAAGAGATTTAAAGTGTATGAATGTGGTTTCTTATAATGCAATAGATTATTCAAATACCTATAACCTACTGCCTTGATTATTATTCTAATAATGAAAACTGACCCCAGCACCTGCCCTCTGTGCTCTGTCCTAGTCTCTGACGTTTCTGGATCACTTTCCTCTCCTCCCCACCTCTGTACCCCTTGACAGCCTGTATTCAGTCTCTATGGCTCATGGGGTAGTTCTGTCCTTCCAGGTCTCAATGCAGGATTGAAAGTTGCAAACTCTTCTGGCAAGACAGACAATGGAATCCAAGAAACTCCACATGAATCAGTCTTCCTTTGGATTTGACAAAACCTAAGTGTGGATTCATTCATGAGGCCACAAGATCGTTCTGGATAGGGATGTTGCTCAATTTAGGATGGCTTGGATTCCCAGGGCCAGGATGAGAACAGATCCTGGTTCTGAGACCACGATATGTGAGTAGCCTTAGAGCCCACATCATCTGACCCATTTCTTTGAAAGATGTGGCATCATTCCATCTTTCCAGACAGGGATTTACAGGATGCATATCTCAGCACAGTGTTAGTAGAACACTCTGGGTTCTGGGCTTCCAGGTTCTTGGCTATGCCATATAGAAGAATTTAAGGACACACCACAGGATATGCCAGGGAGTAAAGAGTTTATTAAGAAACAAGAAATAAGAACACAATATGAGACACAGATTGCAGGTCGTGCTATAGGTAAGACATGCCTGGGGCACCATTTCAGGCCTTTTAAAACCTTTCCTCCTCCCCCATTCTAATGCTGGGTAGGGGCCCCAGCTGTTTGAGTTCTGATTCGTTGCCTTCTGATCCCCACCTGTTAGCTCACACGGCCCAACAAGGAGACCATTTGTTTGGAGGTATCCAGGGCTTCCCCTTGACCCCGGAAAGAGTTCCAAATGGGACCAGGGTCAGGGTCTAGGCACTGTCCCTCCAGATTTGCTCTTAGTATAAGGGAATTTCCGGGTGGTCTCATAGCCATGTTCTCTGCCAGCCATGTTCTCTGTGGGGTCCCAGGTGTATCTTCCCTTTTCCCCATATTAACCTGCATCAACTCCCCTCTCAGGGAGTTTACACCCTTATTCATAAGGGGAGTTGAAGGGAGATAGTCATTCTTCTGTAGCTGCTTCCTTCTGGTTACTGGGAGCAGGCCCTGCCTGACAGAGTGTAAAACCCTCTGGCTATTCTATTGAGGCTGAGGGACTATGGGCCCGGCACTGTGGTTGGAACTGGATGAAATCCCTGCATGACTAATATCTTGTTCTTTAAGGCATTAATTCTGAAAGAAATAAATTTAGTTAGAATTTTGATGATGCATGCACCCACTAAAAGGATAAAGGAGATGGTGGTAAGTTAGCCAAAAAGTGCTCCAGCATTGACGTACTGGACCATGAGTGTGACAAAGGCAAGTTTCCTTCAGAGGCTGCATACCCCAAATTTGATGAGAACTAGCCTTCTTCCTTGAGTTTTTATGTGGTTGATTAACTCTATGGAAAGATTGTGGGACACCTGTTGGGTTTGGTATAAATGGCCAACCCCTGTTCCCACAGCAGGAGTTATTCATATGACAGCCAGGAGAGGTACAAAGGGAGCACTGCCCTAGACATAAACTCACAAAAACTGTATAGGCAACAAGAAAACAAGCATATGGCAAGCAAAATAAAAACAGTACTTAAGGGAGCCATTCCTTTATCTTATAGGCATGATCATTACCTACTTTGAAAATGATTTTAACATCTTAAATATAAAAAAAAAAATCTTAAATATCCTCTGCATATTATCTAGAATAGAAGAGCTATTATCATATTCATCAGGCATATAGGGACAGTACTTAATACTAATCAATGTACAAGTTCCTGTTGGAGCTGCAGTTAATAGATCTAAGCTCCAGGCATGCAATACCATACATGTTGTCTCTCTATGGGAACAGGCCATAATGTCAATCGCATTTGTATAAGTTCTCCTCCTATTACTCTGATAATTTTGCTCCACTTGCTATGTCCTTCACACCGCCAGCATGTTGCAGCACCGTTGATCCTAGAGTGAGGCTCAAGTGTTTCATCAGCCTGGTGCATATAGCCCTTTGGCACTATGAAACAGAGCCATTCTGGATGCAATGCCCACTGTAAACCTGGCTGTATTGAGCCATTGCTGGCTGCCGCAGGAGTCCAAAACTGCAACATATTCTCCATCCACTCAGGATGTCCAGATGTCGTAGATACCATTTTTGTTTTAGGGGTCATAGTGATCGACTTAGCCAATAATTCAAACTGAGAGGTACCATGCATGGTATTTTGGGCCCAGTTTGAATACACAAGAGAGTTTGACAATACTGAAATCTATCTCTTAAATTTAAGTTTACTTTCCAAATACTTCCAATGCAGGAAGTTAGTCTACAATTACCATCACAATAGTAGGTTTAGGTGAAATCAATCCAGTTATAGCAATTTAATATATCATCCTTTTGCTGTTTTATAATGAAGACATCTTTCTAATAAATAAAACTCCTATTTACAGTTTCTAGTAAGTATTCATTTTAAAAATAATTTAGGAAATGCATAAAGTTGATCACAACACATTACAGTGAGAAGCAGCTAGTTTATTAATGGGATTGTCACTGAAAAGAGTTGTCTAGGAATGTAAATGTCAAATGAAAGAAAGCTAGAGAATAATCTAGAGACTGAATAACACAGTGAACGCAGAGGTCGATAAGAATTGTGGTTGATGGTACAGATGCAAGAGTGTTCTTCTGTAAGCTAGAAAGGATGTATGTCACTACTGAACGGTGGTAGGAATATGGAGATGGATGGGAAAAACACAATTGGTGTGACCTATGAAATGTGGTTAATAGCAATACTGTAATATTCTTGTATCAGTGCCAAACCTATGCTGTGTTGATAATGGGAGGTATGAAAAAAGTGTGCCAAATGTAAACTTGACCATGGTTGGTGGTAATAGCCTGATGATAGCATCTCATAATCTGTAACAAATGTTCCACCATGGTGTGGTGTGTTGGTGAAAAGGTGTTGCATGGGAAATCCACACATGTGCATGATTGCTTCGTGAGTTCACTTCTGTAACAAAAATGTATTAAAAGTCATAATTATTGGATGGGTTGGGGGAAAATACACCAAATGTAAGATATGGACTATTATAGTTAGTGGTAATATTTTGATGATATCCTTTCATAATTTGTAAGAAATGTTTCACAACAGTGCAAGGTGTTGGTGGTGGTTTGATGTATGGGACCTGTATGATGTAATGCATGTTCGTTGTGTAAGTTCACAACTTTTAGTATATATTCATTGTATATGTATATTTATATATGCAAGATATACTTCAATAAAATTAAATGAGTAAAAAAAATTGGGGGACTTTTGTTTCTTAAATAAGCAACTAAAACAATTTTATTAGTAACAGCATTGCTAAGTTTTTCTGCTTTTCCAGCTTTTATCCATCAAATGCAATTGCAAAACAGGATTGACATTTAAGGACTCATTTTTAGCCTACCTTTCATCATTATCCAATTTTTGTAAGCATCATACACCAAATCTGGGTTCCTAGGCAGGAGCAGACTGACAAAGTTAAAACAAACCCAATTAGAACAGAAGAGAGAATGTTACACATGTAGCATAGGGAAACACCTGATGGAAGCCATTTTCCAGGAAGTTTTAAATCTAGATGGCATATGAGGAAGTTCCTTATTCTACAGGGGAGAGGTTTAGTAAATAGCCTAGATCTTGACTCCCCACTCACTCTCATTAGGCACAACTGAGGCTAGTGTGGTCCAGAGTGGAGGCTAGGAACAAGTAATCGGGTCTCATGTTAATTAAGATATTAACAATCTTACCTGCCTCATCAACGGTCACCCAAGGCTCCTCCTGGTTGATGGTTCATGCCTGGCTTCAGGCCCCTTCAGACCCTCCCTGGCTGAGGCCCTTGTGGTCTGGATGGTGAGGCAGCTTGGGGCCAGGTTCCTGCTGGCGTGGAGGCTGGATTTGGGTAGCCCTGAGGTGATGGTGACTTTTAATGGTGGCAATTAAGAGGTCGCCTGTTCCGGACTCTATGTTGCTGCTCCTTACCTTTTCCATTTGGCAGCATGGTCTTGATTATTGAAAACTGAAAAGGTTGTTTCTAAAATGGAGTTAAAGGAAGTCTGGGGGCCCAGGGAATGTTTCTGCAGCTTTCTATGGATATCCAAGGCAGATTAGCTAATAAAGTTTATTCTGAGGAGGATCTGTCCTTCCTTAGAGTCAGGAGCTACCAGAGGCCTTTTTATTGCCTTTACCAGCTTGCTTTGAGATAAGCCTGGGGTTTTTATCATGCCTCAGAGTAATTTTCCTGAGCTTATTAAAATTGACTGGTTTTGTACTGTATTTACTCATTGCATTATGAAGACATGATCACATTGTGGCAGTTTGATATTATTTATGAATCCCCCAAAAAAGAGAAAAATTATGTTTGTGAACTGGTCTTTTCCTCTGGGTGTGGTACACTTTGATTGTATTAAATTCAAAGGTTTTAAGTTCACTTGATAAAAGATTCGGACTTTGATTCGACCATGTGAAGAAGGCCCCTCAGGAAACCTGCTATTTGGGGTAATATCTACTTTGTCAGTCAAAGAGATCCTGCTGAGATGTGTATAAGCGTAACCTCTGGAATGACCTTTCTGCTCACTTTGAAGTTTCTTAGACATATAAACTCATTTGTCTTTAACTTTTCCCCCTTTTGGTCTAGGTCTTTTTCTAGTTGCATTGCTAGCCGGTGCTTAGTAGTAATCCCTTGGTGCCAGGGAGGCTTATCCCTAGAGGTATTGTCCCACACTGGATGGGGAAGATAATGTATTCATATGCTGAGTTTTCTTAGAGGCCACATTTGAGCAACAAGGAGGCTCCCAGGTGGCAACTCTTAGGCACCCTATAATACTAGGCTAAGTTTCAATTTCAAGAATAAAGGTTCATATGCACAGTCATCAATGTCAAGGGCCCATTCTCCTTCACTAGTCTTTGCCTCTGTACTTGAGAGATTCCTGTTGATCTATTAGAGAATGTGGCAGAGCCTCCTGGGATGGGCATTTGATATTCCTCCGGTTATTGGGTGAATCTCCACCCACCGTGACACTTCCTCATGAACATTTGAACACATTCATGTGCTTTATATTTACGCCTAGGTGAGCTTCCTCCCATGTATCCCCTGACAATGACAACCACACCAATGTTCCTCCCCTGTCACAGTTGTAACCCTTCTGTGATCCAAAACTTCTTCAAAAATGAAGCCAATAAAATAGCCAAATACAGTTAATAAGAAAATGCATAATGATCATCTTAAAAATAAAAAAATAAAAAATAAAAAATTTTGGATGATAAAAATAATGAAAAAATATTTTAAAAATATTTTGGGCATTTTCCTTTTCATTACTATAAAGTCTGTTGTCCTGTATGCACAGAGACATTGTCTTCTGTTTACTCCCCCAGTGTCTTTTTTTTTTTTTTCATTTTGTCCTCGAAGACGTTTTAGGTTACAGAAAAGTCACATACCAAATACAGGGGACTCCCATATACCTAAAATCCTCCCTCCTTTCCCCCTTCCCCTATTAATAACATTGTATATGTATTCCTAGAAAGGAATTTGCAGACATCCACCTCTGCCTTAGTGACAGGTCTCTCTGAGCAACTAGATAAGGAGATAGTGACTCAGATGTAGAAACTATAGAAGAATCTTTGGATCATGTGAAACTGCTTGTGCAAAGTAAGTCTAAATCACAGATATAACATTCCATACAAGCAGAAGTGCTAAAAAAGCACTTGTTAGTGAAATCATGCTTGTAAGAAAACATTCTGCTAATGACATAACTAAGATAAGGAAAACATTCCAGCAGGAACTCTGTAAAAATCCCCTACTGCCTGAATGGTGTGGCTGTGGTCTAGTGGGTTTTCAAACTGCTGTAAGAGTATGTATCCGTCAGCCAAAGGGGTGCTACTGTGAAATACCAAAAATGGGTTGGTCTTTATAAAGAGTATTTATTTGGGGTAGAACTCCACAGATACCAGGCCATAAAGCATTAAGTTTCTTCTCACCAAAGTTCATTGCCACGTGTTGGAGCAAGACAGCTGCTGATGTTTGCCAGGGTACAGGCTTCTTGGGTTCCTCTCTTCCCGGGGCTGCGTTTCTCTCCCGGCTTAGCTCTTCTGGTTCCTCCACAAGGTCAGCTGTAGACTATCAGGCAAATGGCTCACTTCTCTTCTTCTGGGGCCTTTTCTCCAATATCAAAACTGCTTCTCAGAAACTGCTTCAACTCTGTTCTTGCCATGCCTTTTATATTTGATTCCCCCACCCACCAAGGGGTGGGGCTCAACGGCCTACTGATATGGCCCAGTCAATGCCCCAATCATAACTCAATCATGCTCAGATTAACAGATCATTTTACAAGCATGATCCAATTATATTTTTGGAATTCATAATTACATTAATTGCCAAACGGCCACATTCCACCCTTTGAATTCCAAAAATACATTACAATATTAAAAAAAACTTAAATCAGTAACAATTCAAGTACAAAATCATATCATAATCATTTTAAAGAAATAAAGTTCATCTTGAGGCAAAGTCCTGTCTGCTATAGACCTCTGAAACTTACAAAACCATTTAACTGCTTCCAATACACAAATGGAAAGACAAAGGACAAACATTTTCATTATCGTAAGGAGAAATTAGTATGTTAAACATGAGTCAGGGATCCTTTACAGTTCAGTAAAACTTCAGGGCATCCTCCATTCGATTTCAAAGTCTGAGAGTCATTCTTAAGACGATTTCTTCTCCTTGGGGCCACATGGGAACCCACCCTTTCCACAGGCTTGCCCAACAGCCACTTTCTTGGTTCCACCCTCATCAAGCATCTGGGTGTCGACCAAGCTCCAGACCTCACCACTCAAGCATGTTGGGGTGATTGCCACACCTTGCCCAATCTTTGGTTTAGAGTCTTAGCCCCCTTGGTACAGTGAGGCGAAGACAACATTCCCCCTAACCTTTGGCATACAGGTTCAACCCTCTCAGAGCAATGGGTTGACCACCTGGCCTTCTCTAATCCATGGGGACAGGTACACCCCTCTCAGACATATGGGGTGTTGACCTTAACCGCCCTAATCTTTGAGGAATGTGCTCCACCCTCCCTGCACCCTGGGGTGGCAAAACTCTTCCAGAACATCGGGTGGGGACATCCACCCTCTTCAACTGCTGGGGAAAACTCACCCTATCTGTACATATGGGTGGGACTCCTCTCTTGGCCCAAGGAGATGTCTTAATTCCAGATCTCTGCTTCCACGATTTTCTTCTTAAAGCTGTTTCTCCTTCATCTCTCCTTTCCATGTCCTCTTTTGTCCAAGCTGACAGTGATTTTGTTCATATAGCTCTCTTAAAAACTTTGTTGGTTTAGCATGCAGGAAGCAGGGGTTCAAGCCATCAGACAGTAAGACTTTCCACAAGTCTTTCCGAGATAGCTGTTCCAAGTTTACAAGTTCCAAGTTTAGTAAAGTCTTCAAGTAGGGCATTTTCATCTGGGAATTTGATTTCCAGAAACTTGGAGGTTCCGGAATCAGTTTCTGTTTTCTTTGTGCCCAAAAATTCAGTCCTTAATGTATTTCGCTCATCTAGTATTTTGCTATAAGCTGCAAGGAGAAGCCAAGCCACATTCTCTGAGTTTACCTTGGAAAGTTCTTCAGCTAAACGCTCCAGTTCGCCATTTTCAAATTTTGTCTTCCATATAACACCAGAAGTTAATCTTGCTAAGTTCTCTCCAACTTTAAAACATGGATCGCCTTTCCTCCAGTTTCCAATAATAGTTTCATCATTTACTTATAAGGCATCATAGAAAGATTCCTTAGCATCTATATTACTATCAACAGTCTCTTCAAAGTGATCTAGGCCTTTTCCACCAAGCATTTCACAATTCCTCCAAAAAATACCCCTTACCCATTTATAAAACTGTTCCAACATTTTGGTATTTACAAAAGCACTTCCCCACTCCTCGGTACCAAATTCTGTATTAGTCAGCCAAAGGGGTGCTAATGTGAAATACCAAAAATGGGTTGGTCTTTATAAAGGGTATTTATTTGGGGTAGAACTCCACAGATACCAGGCCATAAAGCATTAAGTTTCTTCTCACCAAAGTTCATTGCCACGTGTTGGAGCAAGACAGCTGCTGACATTTGCCAGGGTTCAGGCTTCTTGGGTTCCTCTCTTTCTGGGGCTGCGTTTCTCTCCGGGCTTAGCTCTTCTGGTTCCTCCACAAGGTCAGCTGTAGACTATCAGGCAAACGGCTCACTTCTCTTCTTCTGGGGCCTTTTCTCCAATATCAAAACTGCTTCTCAGAAACTGCTTCAACTCTGTTCTTGCTATGCCTTTTATATTTGATTCCCCACCCACCAAGGGGTGGGGCTCAATGGCCAACTGACGTGGCCCAGTCAACACCCCAATCATAACTCAATCATGCTCATATTAACAGATCAGTTTACAAGCATGATCCAATTATATTTTTGGAATTCATAATTACATCAAATTGCCAAACGGCCACAATAACATTGTATATGTATTCCTAGAAAGGAATTTGCAGACATCCACCTCTGCCTTAGTGACAGGACTCTCTGAGCAACTAGATAAGGAGATAGTGACTCAGATGTAGAAACTATAGAAGAATCTTTGGATCATGTGAAACTGCTTGTGCAAAGTAAGTCTAAATCACAGATATAACATCCCATACAAGCAGAAGTGCTAATAAAAAGCACTTGTTAGTGAAATCATGCTTGTAAGAAGACATTCTGCTAATGACTTAACTAAGATAAGGAAAACATTCCAGCAGGAACTCTGTAAAAATCCTCTACTGCCTGAATGGTGTGGCTGTGGTCTAGTGGGGCTTCATAGAATTAAACTGCTGTAAGAGTATGTATTAGTCAGCCATAGGGGTGCTCATGCAAAATACCAGAAATCAGTTGGTTTTTATAAAGGGTATGTATTTGGGGTAGATCTTAAGTTACCAGGCCATAAAGTGTAAGTTACTTCCCTCACCAAAGTCTATGGCCACATACTAGCGCAAGATGGCTACCGACGTCTGCCAGGGTTCAGGTTTCCTGGGTTCCTCTCTTCCCGGGGCTTGTCCCTCTCTGGGCTCAGACTTGCTTTTCTCCACAAAGCCAGCTGTAGTCTATCAGGCGAACGGCTTATCTCTTTTCCTGGGGCCTTCTCTCCTTCCTCATGACCAAGCTCCTCTGTGTGCTTACTTCCCTGGGCTCCAGCAATAAAATTCAGCATCAGGACTCCAACTCTGTCCTTTGCCATGTCTTTTTTCTGAGTCTCCATACACCAAGGGGCGGGGACTCAATGCCCTACTGACGTGGCCCAATCAAAGCCCTAATCATAGATTAATCATGCCCAGAGGAACAGAGCAGTTTACAAGCATAATCAAATATCAATTTTTGGAATTCATAAAAAATGCCAAACTACTACAGAGTAGAAAAACAGCAATATTAATGTTCTCTATTTCTTTCCTTGTTAAATATAATTGGGCCTGAATAGCCTTATTGATAAAGTTAGTGCTGTTAAAGTTTAGTAACTTTTGAAATGGACAACTCTATGAAAGTAAGAAAAACAAAATAAAAAAAGAATACTTTTAGCAGCTTTTGTAAGCCTGAGCATAAATATATGGTACAAAACTGAAAGCCCATAATTCTTGTGAAAACTGTGGAAAACTTCAAATGAGATGTTAATTTCACAATGATTCAAATTTTAGTCACATTTAATCTTGATCAGAATTTTTATCAAGGTGTTAAAAGGAACTTTCAGTTTTAGATCAATAGCTTATTCCTGAATTTTGAGTCCACGAGTACTCCTGAAGAATAATCCAGAATATATCTGTGTTAGATATCTGTCGAAATGGGTAAATTAGAGCTTAACTGCATGTATACTGATCAAGTATTCCTAACTGATTGTTGATTACTAATAAAAGTGTTTCCAAGAGTCAGCTTGCATATTACAGGCAACACAGATTCCAGAAGAGATCTTAAAAGCAGGAAAAATCAGAGACAATGGTATCTGATCTTGAGAGTCTGGAATGGGCAAACAAATGGGACAAGCTGCAAGGTCCTTGCTGCTCTGTCAAACTCTTAAGTGTTGTTAAAGTGTTGTTAAAGTTTTCCCAAATCACAAACTCCAAAACAATTACTGGCCTTTCTGGGGTTGTTGGTGTACTAAGGACCCTACATTCCTCATTTAGCTAAGAAATTAAAACTATAGCATGTGTTAATCAGGAAAGGTTATGCATGGAAATTACACACCCCACCAGGCTGCTTTTTTAAAAAAAAGGTAAAGAGGGCAATAAAAAAGGCTCAAGCAGTAAGAGGGGTGGGCCTTGACTTACCCTGTGAATTGGATGTGGCCAGCGCCAATACTGGCTTTGGGCGGGGTTTGTGGCAAAGGCAACATTCTAAACAAATACTCCTTGGGTTTTAGACACAATTGTGGGAAGGGGCCAAAATACAATATAGCCCCTTAGAAAAGCAACTATGTGCAGCATACCAGGCCCTGTTGCAAGTGAAGGGCTTAACTCAATACTGTCCAGTACTCTGAAGACTGTCATCTCTATCAGGGGTGGATTGCAAATACTAAAAACGAGACAGGAACAATGCACTGTCGTGGGCTCTCTGGGGGAGAGATCTGTGGAAATACATCTGGGACATCTGCCAGCAGCGGCAGGTAATGCTGTCATGTCCCTGACCACTCCTCTAACACCCCTCCCAGACTGTTGAGGCAGCTGCCCTCATGAAGATCCAGAGCCAACCATTGAGACCCGAGAAGCAGCAGAGTGTCTCCACAGGAAAAATAGACATCGTGGCTACTGAGCCCTGTGGCAGCAATTCCAGCTGCCTGTTGCTCAGCAACAGCTCATGGACATCACCTATGGGTGTCCATCGTGCTCACTTCTATGACTATGACACTTATCTCAACCGATGGGAGATATTGGCCAAGCACAAACTCCTGTAACACAATGGCAAGTGGATTACATTGGTCCCCTCCTGTTCACAGGCAAGTTATGTTTTCACACTGCAGACAGTGCAATGGGACTCTTGTAAGCAGCCAGCTACTATTAGCTGCCTAGAAAATGTAAGGGCCCTATATGGGAAGACACCTCAAATTGGCAGTGACCAAAGAAATCCATTTACCAGTCTCCTCATGCAGTCTCAGACTATGGACCAGGATATTGATCGGACTTGTTATTTAAAAAATGAATGTCCTATTAATGAGACAGATAAAAGGTGAAAAGGGATCTTTACAACAATGAACTAAATTTACAGTCAGCGCTGTGGGCTGTTGCCGCAGCTCCAGTTAAGATACTAACAGCAGGACCAATGCAGGCACTGAGGTTACAAGTTAAAGTGCCAGCAGCCCTACAACCCAAAAGGGGAAGTGATAATAACTTGTTGTTGCCTGTGCCTCAAACTATGCAAACTGGCTAAAATGAGGTCATTTCACCATGGTATTGACCTATGCAGCTTCACTGGTGGGGAATCTAAAGTCCATGGGAAATAAAATCACCCAAAACATTGTTATGAAACCACAGTTAATAATCTGAGGTCTCCTATTCCCACTGAAATGCTATGTGTAGCTATGTGAATTCTTCTTGTGCCTAAACTGATTTTTAATGTCTACTAATGAAAGTGTTGCCTGTTTACTGTTAGACCAGCATAATCTGCCCCTGTCTGTATGAAACAACAAAAGGAAATCTGTCATATGAAATGGTTACCCACCATTTATGTACATTCACTGTCAAGCATTAATGTTCAGTGCTGTGTACATGTCACCCCTATTATTCTGTGGTCTTTTATGTGGTTGCCGTATAACCTAGATGCAATGTTCCAATGCCCTAACTGCTCAGCTGGTACCTCAGATTTACACGTAGAATGGGAGGTGGAAGGGGCATTGGGTGGAGTGTAGGGATGTGAAATGCCTGCTTCCCCCTCTGTAGGGTCGATAGGAGGAATGCCCTTCCGTGACTTTAGGCTGGGAGGGGAGGGCTGTATCCCCCTCAGCAGGGGAGACACTGGCACCAAGAGCGCAATCAGTCTGCTGCAAAAGAATGTTGATTGCTCAAAGCCTTGGTTTACTGTTCTGGGAACCCACAGGATCCCCCATAGATAAGCCCTCACTGTTAATTATTCGATAGGCTACGTGCACCCTCCAGCTGCTCTATGTATTGGCTGGCCCCCCTCTTTGTACTTCTAGCCCTACATAATCTTTGTCTTCCCACTGTTTGGTGTGGTCACTGTCTGATGGCTGTCATCAGGACATGTGAGTAAATAAATGGCATGGCTGCTGCTGGCCTCATGGCCTTCCTGTGTTACAGTGATTAAATGTAGACTAGAGCCTGTCATGTAGGGGGAAAAAACTATTTGGAAGCATTTGACAAAATTACAATAGGTAGAGTAGGAGAGATAAAATCATTTTATCAAACTAAATACAGGGACATTGGTAAATGTCATGTCCTTCTGTATGAGGATATCCGAATTCTTAGGAAGAACACTGAGGGGTTTAGGGGCAAATGCCATCATTTATGGAAACTAAACTTCAGTAGTTCAAAGAAAAACTATCATGAGTGCACATATGCCTGGGTATGTCTGTGGGTGTATGTGTGAGTGTATCTGTGTATATACATACAAAGAGAAAGAGAATGAGCGAGAGAAACACCACCTACATGCAAATATTAAAGGAAAAGTTGATCATGTTAAAAAAAGGTGATCTGGGGTTAGAACACTTGAGCGTTTGCTATAGTGTCCTTAATCCTGAACACTTTACACTGCATATTTACCTTCTGATTGCATTCTTAGTTACCTCTACTTAAAAATTTTTTATTTTCATTTGGAAGTAAGTTCAATCATTTTCCAAAGAAAGGTTCAATGAAAAGAAACACTGGAACTAATAAATCAATTAAAAAGTTATTTGAAAAATCTTCATGGTGAAAATTAATAAAAATTTTGAAAAACTTTAAAGATATTCTAAATAATAGATAGTAGAGTCTGTAATGTACAAAATTTAATGTATTCTAATTCCACAAAACAAAATAGAAAAATTTTTTATAAAAATTCCCCAGCCCCTCAAAAAGTCTGGTAATCAAAATAAAATATTGATAAAATCCCTGCACCCAGCCCTAAATAAACAGCTGGGAATATGACATCTTAGAAAATGATGAGGTTGCAGTGTTTTTCTATTATAATGTCATTTAAGCCTTCCACTGATGATCTTCTCCATGGGAACACATGACCAAATTGAAGAGGAGACTTCTTTACGCAAAAATGGATGGCAGCCTTAGACAAGAGAGAAACAAAAGGCCTTAGGCCAGCCCACCAAGCCCCAGACCTAAAGACCCCTCCCAGAGGGCTCTGCAGACCTGGGAGGCACAGACACAGGGCCCCAGGCTGGGGGTGATGTCCTTTGAGAAGGAAGACTGGCTCCATAACCATGTTCTCCTCCATGTCTCAGGTAGGGAGCTTTTGTCCATTGACAGATGAAGACATGGAGGCTCAGAGAGAGGCGGTGACTTAGCCAAGGTCACCAGCATGAGGGGCAGAGCCTGGGCCTGATATCTCGGGTTCTGCCCCGAGCGGGACACCCCTCTAACCTTTCCTCCACTGTCCCCTTGACCAGGCCCTGTGGGGCAGAGACAGCAGGAGGGTGGGGCTGACCCCTGCTCCCTCGGGGCCACAGTATACAAACACGTGGCCTCGGTATACAGTATACAAACACGGGCTCCGCCCTCAGCATGGAGCACTGGTCTTTAAAGTGGATGAAGGAGGGAAGGCTCAGAGGAGATGCTAAAGGACTCAGCTGGCAGGGGCATGACAGTCACCGGCTGCTGGCCTCTGTCCTGGGGAGTGAGGAGTGAGGAGCTTCTTGGGGCCAGTAGTGCTTCCAGTTACACACGACCTACCTGAGGTGGTGCCTGGATGGAAGTCACCCCTTCCTGCTGAAATTGTCCCCTGCATATGCTAAATCTCCCTTGGCTGGAGGAGGGGAGCTGGAGGCAGGCCTGGAGCAGCAGGTGCCTTTGAGCTCTACTGAGACTCAGAGGTGGCTGAGCCAGGACCAGTCCCAGGGACCAGAGGTAGGTGAGAGCACCCAGGAGCCGGGGCTGTCCCAGGGCCATCAGGGAGGAATCCAGGAAAGGGGGAGCTGGGGCAGTGGGGTGTTGGTCCTCCTCCTCCAGGCCTCTGACCTGAAAACAAAACAAAACAAAAACTTCAAAACCACTTCAGTTCCCTCATTCAAACCACTGATGCAAACTAGCATTTAGTTAATGAGGTGATGATTTGAATGGGAAGAACCTTCCCTGTGGCCATGTAGCAGCCTTGGAATTGCTTGTTCAGGAGACAGTCCCTCTGTCTTCTAGTAAATGCAACCACCTCACCAGGCAGGCCTTGTGTGTCAGTCCTCAAGGTGCCCCTACTTATTACAAACACTCCCTACACGCTGGGGGAATAAGCTCATTTTACAGATGGTGACCGGAGGCTCAGAGAGGTTGACAGATATTCCCCAGGACACACAGTGAGTGGTTAGGGGCAGAGGCAGGTTCAGACACTGTTCTCTCTGCTGCCATGCACTCTCCCTTCAAGGCCACATGCAGGGGTCAATTAGGTACAAAAATTGATCTTATCAGCCAGAAGTTCCTCAGAGCCTCCAGCCATCACAGTTGTTTTCTCTGATTGCCCTGAGCCCAGAGTGCGGTGCAGAAGCTGCTCCCTATGGGTCCTGTGGGGATTAGAGAATATTCCAGAGGGAGAAGGGTTCTGTCTGCTACTTGGAAGACGCGCTTCTCTCCATGCAGGACGGTGGAGCCCACAGCCCCCTCTGCTGGGCACAGATTGGGCTGTAGGAGACACTCCAGGGAACCCAGGCACTAAGAAGGGCCGAAGTTACAGGATCTTTGGAGACTCCCAATGGATGATCTCCCAAGTGTGTCACTGATGGGACCCATATGTGTGCCTCCCCTCCCTGCCTTAATTCTCACTGCTCCCCCAGGGGCTCTTCTGACCTGTGGCCTCCATGTCACATGTCCTCTCCTTCTGGTCTGTCCCCCTCCCCACCCCTCACCACGTCACTGCAGTGTTTATGCAGAGAACCTCTGGGAATCTCGCCCTCACTGCAGACCCAGATATAACGACTAAGCCCCTCATATGTGCTGAGGCTGGGCCAGGGGCTCCCAGAAACCCCGTGTTTGGTCCCTGAGAGCTCAGGCTCTGAGGGACATGGGTCACCACCTGGGACTGAGTCCACAGGACACACAGGGGCTCCTTGGCTCAGGTGATCTCAGGGCTCCTCCTGAGGGTACTGAAGACAAGGAGGAGATGGAAGGAGGAGATGGAGAAGAGGAAAGGTGGGGGGAATCAGGACGGGGTTGGGTGCAGGGGGAGGACAGGATCTGGACAGGTGGATCCCAGAGACAGGACAGAGCTCTGGGCACTGAAGGAAACAAGAAACTGATCTGGCCAATGACGACTTTGGGAAAGAGCCTAAGAAGCAGGCAGATGCACGACACAGAGATTCTCATAAATGCTGCACCCCAATGACCCCCTCCAGCAGTGGGGGGAGGGAGTCCCATGCTAACCCTTATCCCATAATCACATTCCCCCATTTTGCCATCTGCTCTGGAAGCTGCTGCTCACAGTGAACACATCTGCTCTACTCACCACAGTGGCCTCCCTCCCATCTACCTGGAGTGATTCCTGAACACAGCAGGGCTCAGAAACACACACGGAATGAACCTAAAGTGAACACCTCTTGTCAGGTCCAAGGGCCCACCTTGAACATGGTCTCCTCAGGCACCCCGGATTCCCTGGCTTGTTACCCTTCAACAGCTCTTTCCCCTCGTTGCCTCCAAGTGGGGTCAGGCCCTGTGTCACCTGTTCCCAGGTCATCCCCTGCAGGAACCCTGAGTTCAGGAACCCCTTATCTTGATCTTCAGCACCAGGCATGCAGTGTGGACCCACAGGGGTAACAGGTAGTGAACCTCCAGAAAGCTGGGCTCACAGCAACAATTATTCCAGTATACGCTGGGGCTCCCAGTTCAGGTGTCCTGGATGCCTGTGTAACTAGGACACCATGGGCCAGGCCATCGAAGGGTCTCTTGCCTACGTAATGGCATATACTTAAATTTTTACAGAGGCATAGCCAAGAACCTAGAAGCCCAGATCCCAGAACGATCCAGGTTTCAATGCAAGATTGAAAGTTGTTGACCCTTCTGGCAAGGCAGAAAATGGAATCTAAGAAAGTCCACATGAACCAATCTTCCGCTTTGACAAATTTAAGTGTTGTGGATTCATTCCTGAGGATACAAGGTCTTTCTGGATCGTAATGCTGCTGAATTTAGGATGGCTTGGATTCTTAGGGCCAGGATGAGAGCAGATCCTGGCATCAAGGCCACAATGTGTGAGAAGCCCCAGAGTTCACCTCACTTGACCCAGTTCTTTGAAAGATGCAGCATCATCCCATCTGTCCAGACACGGACTTACAGGATGCATATCTTAACAGGGGAAGGGCTAGGAAAAAAGTGTATTCTTCAAGGTCATGAATTGTTCAAGGGTGACAGTGTCCCCTGCCATGGAACTCAATTTTCTGGTGATTCAGGATGCAGTCACAGAAGTTAAAGCAGAAGCTTCTGTGAAACGAAATAAAACAGAATAGAGATTCCATGGCTAAGAGATTTAAAATGGAGTCAGAGGTCATTCTGGAGAGGACTCTTAGGCAGGCCTCAGTCAGATATCATAAACTCCCACAGTGTGGAAAGCTTCAAGCAAAATGTTCCCCAAAACGCTAAGGATATCCTGACACTATAAAGAAAACACCATTTAACCTGAAGGACAAATGGAGTACCCCAAATATCCACCAAGCACCAACAACCTGTGTAATCATCTTTGCCTATAAAAATCCCTGCCTGAAAATGCCAAGATGGGAAACAGTTTGGGTTGTAACCTGAATCTGTGCTCCCTGAATTGCAATTCTAAGACCCTAAATAAATGTCTTTATTACCTTGCACCTTCGTTTATTATTTCTCAGTTGGCACCCCTACACCTGGACTTCATGGATGGAGGGCTCCTATGCTCTACTTCCAGGGTCTTGAATGCCCAGCAGGATCCATCTATACTTTCTCCTGCCAGGTCAGCTGAGCGTCCATAGGTCAGATGGCAGCGGGACACGCGCGTGCGCGGTGGGACGGCAGTTGAAAACGGTTCAGGCCAGTAGTTCCCAGCGGGACCCTGAGGTCCCAGGCAGCGCGGGGTCAGAGGGGAGGTCTTGGCGGAGCCCAAAGGCTGCCGTCCCATTTTGAGCCCAGGGAGCGCCCGAGGCGGGTCCTTCAAGGGCACCTCCTCCACCTGTCTGGTCAGGAAGCCCCGTGGGGTCCTGGTCCGGCACCTGGTCCTGGTCCTCACCCCCTTTCCTCGCCCCGGGCCCTGAGGACGCCATTTAAGGTCCCTCCTGAGCCCGTTCTCCTCCTCTCTCTCCCTCCAGCCTCTCCTCAGAAGCTGTGGTTTTCAACCTTCCTTTTTTCTTAGTGTTTCTGAGGTTGCGCATTTCCAAAAGAAAACCTGGGTGTACAGAGCTGCTTCTCTGAAAACGGGGTTGGGGTCTGCGATCCTGAGCCCCTCCCCCCTCCCTCTTCTCCCTGGAGTCCTGGGAGCCCCCAGGAGCCCCCAGGCCCTGAGGCTGCCAGTGCTGGGGCCCTCCTGCTGCCAAGGCAACCAACCGCCCCTGAAACGTCTGAAGGACTCACTTCCAGATGTAAGTTCAGCGTCTCCACAGCATGTGGTCCACTCGTTCCCACTGGGTATGGACAGCGTCAAGGGTGTTGTTCTTGCCTCATCGGTGGAGTGGATTGGTGGTGGAACTAGAAGGTAGAGCTGGGGGCATCCACACAAATGAGGACATTTCCACCCAGAGGAGCACCACACCTTTCATGAGAGAGCTGGTGGGTTTGAGGAGATGTAGGAGCTCCTGGGCGTGGTCCTCACCCTGTTCTGTTCCTTCTCTTTTCCCTTGCTGTGACAGGGTTGCCATTCCAATCCAGGCTGTCCCTCATGGCCCACACTCTGCAACAGGCTTTCTCAAGACTTCCATTGATGCTTAGAGTTTTCCTTTGCAAGGAACACGTCTGTTAACCTGGTCAAGGTGCCTCCTCCTCCTTGAGGTCCTGCTCACAGGTTTCTAGGCTTACCGCTGCCATTCCTGGATTTCCCAGGCTAAATTACTCTTCGGCAGCAGGTTTCACGCTCCATTTTGTATTCACATTGTCCAGTCATTTCAGCCAAACTTCTACTACTCAAAAAAAATAAAAGATACGAGGGAATAAAAAATTACACCTTTATTTTACAGATAGTTGCATGCATTACACATTGCAATTGGAAAAAACAAAACAGTGGGGTAATCTCAGGAAGGAGGCATTAGAAAAGGTTTCTATCTCCTAAAGGATTGGGGATGGTAAGTGGTTTAGGGGAGTGTTTAAGGAGGAGGGTTTTGTTCTGGATTCAATGCTCCAGGAAACAGGGATAATTCAATGAGTGAGGATGTTGGTCCAATTTATCTAGAATTGAGAAGACTAGAGGAAGGCTAAAGGCCTCCTCAGTAAAGAACCAGCAGTGTCTCATCATCAGCCAGGAGAGGGGTATATCTGATGAAATCTGTGGATTGAATGATATTCTGGTTTTAAATGAAATCCATCTTGTTTATGAATGATCAGTTTTTTCCATTTTTTCTTTCCTTCCTCCTCCCTGCCTCCCTCATGGTTTCTCTCTGAGCTGGTCTGGTCTTGCTGTTCTGTGGCTTCGTTCAGCTTTCCCAGGAGTACATCTGATAGGACCAGGCCAACTGCCAGAAAGCAGGGGCTGCCTTTCTCTTTCTCAGGTCTTCTCAGGATTTCTCAGCTGCCTTCTAGAAAAGCCTTTCAATATAGGCTGAATGGAATGAACATAAGGGAGGGGTCTATTCCTGGGCTGGTGTTCAAGGTAGAGAGGCTTTATTGGGTCAGCAGCTTCCCGCCCCCTTGGGCACAGGAGGGGTGGATGGTACTGTCATTTGTTTCATTGGTGTAGCAGCCTGACAGGATCGATGAAACAGGGGCTTCTCCCAGTGACTGGAAGGGCTCTGTCAGTCCCTCTCTGCAGTCAGCTTGTCCTTAATACCTCCCAGGATTCGTGCACCCACCAGGCTCTGAGGGCACCAAGTCCTGAGGTTTCCAAAGAGGAGTCAGACATTCATGGCTCGTGGTTGACCCTTTCTTTCTCTTGGCAGCTATTCCATGTTGGTTTTAGTTTGTGTCAGCAATTTATGCCAAATCTACAATTAAAAAAGTTTCATTGTACCAGAATTTTTCAGAGAAGTGCTAGAGAATTGGGGCCCCAGCAGGGTGAGAGAGGAGGGTGTGAAATCAATTGTGAAAATCAGGCTCCCTGCCATGGAGCCCATGGATTGGAATCTTCTAAATCCAGGAAACATGGTGAAGTTAAATCCCCAACCAGCTTCCCTGTTCTTTCTCTTTCCTGAAAGGAATGTTTGGATGGTTTCCTGGTTCCCAGGTGCGAAGGGAGTCTTTTGTTCTCTGCTCTGTCACTGTCCATGTGCACATTTGTCCTGTTGAGGGGATTCATAAAACCTGGACCCTTAGATGTCCTTTCAGTCATATGTTTGATAACATTGTTTGTCTCCCCCCTAGTTCTTCTCTCGTCCTGAGCTGAATCTCTCCATCCTGAGGAGAAGGAGGTGGAGTCTCTCTGAAGAAAGTAAGGCAGCCAGGTAAGCCCACGGGGCATGCTTGATAAGTCCATCAACCATGGAGACACCTCAGCATGATCTCCAGAACGTGACCTGGTCATGACCTTCACATGGCTCATGGGGCCCCTGCCTGCTGGGTCCCTTCAGTAACACCCACTGCTCATCCTGGGAGTCCCCACAGCCTTCCAGCCGCCTCGAGCTTGTCCCTCTGTCTGGAATGCTTCTCTCCCAGGCGGGTCAGATTGTTTCTGATGCCCCTCAGGAACCATTTCAAACCTTCTTTCAGCAGTGAAATTTTCCCTGGACTGTCCTCTCTGTCAGCCGTATTAGGCACTTTCCTTGGTTCCCATGATGCATTGTGCTCATGACTGACATTTGCTCAGCGCACTTTGCAGGAGGATGTGTGTCTGCCACCACCCCCATCCCCAGTCCTCAACCTGCTGGGCTGTAAAGTAGCAAACTGTAAGGCCCTGTGCTCTTGTCACTGTGAGGCACTGCCACCAGCCCTCACACTGGGCCTCTGACTTTCCAGCTTCAGACTCTCAGATGGACTCCTGATGCCAGCACAAGACCCTCGCTTTATGAGGACCACTTGGCCCGGACACGGCTCAGGGCTGCGTGTTCTCTGCCTGTCCGTGCTGCACGTGGAGAGACGTGTTCATAGTTAACTGTGGCGCGATGAAGACAGGGACTGCAGAGAAGCGGCGGCAGCGTCTACACTGCATGGAATGCGGGATAGGCTCATGGGGACAATGTCTCCTCTTCATAACTGTCGCATTAGAGTACCTGTGGGGTTAAATGTCAAGGATATACAATGTCCTGGAAAGCTGCTTATTTTATTGGATTTCAAGCAGCAGTCACCTTTCACCTCCTCATGCATGCTCTAGGGTTGACTCTGATTAATTTATTTCCTGGTGTTGTCGTTTTTT
>JAQZBX010036983.1:0-23970 GCA_029593785.1 Cabassous unicinctus | reverse complement strand
AATGCCCAAGTCAACTCCGGCAAGTCAAGTCTTCTCTGCAGGGGCTTCAGTCATTGTACGGCAGAGAAGCACCTTCTTCCCTCGGCCATGCTTGAATTTCTGTTTCCTGTTCCACAGAATCTGTGAGCAAAATGAAAGAGTTGTTGATTCATACCACCAAGTTTGGGCAGTTTGGGGCATCAGTGGTAACTGGAGCACCACAGACTAAAATCAATGTAATTAGGAGACACAATCCATGACAAGAGGTATAATTTAAAGGATAGAAGGTAAGACAGGAAGGCAGCGAAGTGAATTTATCTAAACCTGCAGAGGAAACAAAGAGACTGCAATTCTGGGGGTAGCAACCCTCAGAGAAATCTATTTGTTCCTGTGCAAATCTATCTGTAGCCTCATGGAATTTCCCATGGGATGGTTTATGTTTCAAACAGCCAGTCATGGATGCTTAAAATATGATTTCTAAGGGTTCTTGGAGAAGAAGGGCTTACAAAGGAAAAAAAATCACATGAGGGAGATAATTTCAGCATCTCCATCTGGAAAGAAAGTTGTGGCTTACTCTGTAAGGAGCAATATTGTGAAGTGGTCAAGAGCCAGGGTTTTGGAATCAGACTTACCTGGATTCCAAAAAAATCTAAAAATAGATATTATTTTTATATCCATTTTACAGATGAGAAAACTGAGACCAAAAGGCTCAGTTGTGTGTTCTGTCACTGAAAACTCCATCAGCCATACATCTTTGTTGCTCTGAAGCAGAGACTCTGAGCCCCCGCTATAGGCTACACATCCTCCTTTTTATTCTGAAGCCTTCCTTGTGGTCAGTTTGGGCCACATGACCAGGATTTTGAGCTGAAAGAGTCAATGTGCTTCTGCCACGGCTCTCTTCCTCTTTGGAAAGTACTGTGGAGGCCGTGTGTTAAATGGTAGAGCCACAAAGTAGGAGAGCCTGGAAATCTGAGTGCCAGCCTGGAGAGGCTCTGCCAATCCACATCAGAATTTGTATAAGACAGAAACCACTTTTTGTTGAATGAAGGCTCTGGAGTTTTAAAGCATGTTTGTCACCACTGAAAAGAGCCTCTCCTATCTGGATAATACAATACCCAATAATTCTGTGCCCAGCATCATGCTAGGTGCTGAGGATAACTGGAAGTGTAGCACATTCTCTGCCTTAGAATTGACAAAGTGATTAGGGCATTACTCAAGTGAAGGTTCTTCTGAACAAATGGCCAGGATGAGTCAGCAACTTAAGACCTTAAATACCAGCGATGGGCCCTGTTATCACATCTGAGTAGAGTTGTTACCCAGGCACTGTTGGGTGGTGGCTGCCATTTTTAGGACGTTGCTGCAGGTGAGCTGGAAGGCCAGCACGGGATCTGGACTCTAGAATTAACTGAAGTTGCCCATGTCTCCTCCTAGAGCCCCCACTTTTATCTTGGCTGATTTATTTCAAGGTCTAGTATTGGCATCTCTCCCAACACCTTCTGTTCAGACACCTGGTCAATGTCTGGGCTCCATTTCTCTACTCTACATCTGCCTCTCAACCTGGAGTTGAAGTTTGCCCACAATGGCTGGTTTCAATTATGCTGTAGCTGCTCTCTAGACAGCCAAGGATAAACACCATGCCCAGTGTCCTGCTGACTACATGGCTGGTCATCTCGGCCAGGAAAGAGGGCTTTGTCTCATCTCAGCCAACACTTAGTTGTGTAAACTTTATCAAACCACATACCTATGCTGGGAGTCTTTCTCCTCATCTGCAACATAACGGAGTTAGACAATGGGGGCACCAAGATGCTTTCAGATGAAAAACTTGGGATTAGAAGCCCAATTTGGACCACTTAGTCCTGCCATCTGATGTGTAGTAGAGCTCAGTGATTTCATTTCATTTAACAAATGGGAATTTCTGAGGAAGGAAGGAAAGGAGGGAGGGAGGGACAAAGGAAAGAGGAAGCTAAAGAAAAAGGGAGGAAGAAGGGAAGGGAATGGAAACTATAATGGGTTAGAGAAATTCATGAAATGGATCCATTAATTGGATAATTTTATATGGTAGCCCTGGCCAAGGCGAATACCTCAATTCCAACACCCCTATGAGAGAGTTCATATTATTCTCTCCATTTTATGGATGAACAGACTGAGGCTTACAGTAATTATAACATGTGTTCAAGGCTGAAGAGCCGGTAAGCGGCAGAGCTGACATGTGACCCTGGGCTGTCTGACTTGGAGTCTACACTCTTAACCACACTTAACACTTTATCACCTTTGAGAACAAATTAATGTTTAGAAGCAAAAGGAGAGCACTTACAAGAGCAAGTTAACTTGAATGACCTCTCAAGGACTTTCTGAGAAAAGATGAACATAATAAAAGAAAATGAAAGAAATTCTCATTGCTTTGGGGGAAAAAAAGGTTTCAAAAGAATAGTGGAGATCAAGCAGGAAAACGGAGTGAAAAATGAATGCATCAAGGAGATAATGAGGCAGAAAGGACTGCCAGAGTGGGACACTCAGTTGGGTGGACCCACATTTCGTTAGAAAGGGGGCGTTATAAACACTCGCCCAGAGGGGAGAAGGAGATTTGCTGGCTGAAGTATCCAAATTGCTTAGCAAAGGCAGTTTCCAAGATGAGTCACAATTTCAAAGAATTACGGACAAAAATGATGCAAAACGGAAGACTTTATGGGAGGTGCACATTTATAACAATCAAAAAAGCCCTCGTATGAGACTTTTGGTTTTCTGCTGCAAACACAGATAAAACGTGCAAATGTTTCTCTATAGAAATTGTTAAGAAGATATAGCCCACACCCATTGGAATAGCTGAAATGAAAAAGATGAAACAAGCAAGCATAGGTGAGGATATGGAGTAACAGACACTGTTGGTGGGGGTATAATCCAGTACAACCACTTTGGAAAACCGTCAGCATCTACTGAAGCTGAAAATATACACACATCCTAAGACACAACAGTGTCACACCTGGGCGTATACTCCAAAGAAATACATCTTTATTTTCACCAAAAGACATGCTAGAATTATTATAGCCACACTATTCAAAATAGCCTCGAACTGGAAATCACCCAACTGCCTAAAAATCATAGAACAGATAAATAACTCATGGCGTAGTCACACATTGGAATACTACACAGCAACAAACATGGAAGACAAAACTCTGGATGACCCTCACAAATATAAACATATCAAGTATAAAAACAAGCAAAATTACTCCCCACTCTGGGAAGTCAGCATAGTGGCTACCTTACGGGGAGAGGGGAGGAATGCCTGAAGAGGGCCAGAGGAAGACTTCTTGGGTGCTGATGATGTTCTGGTCCAGGTGCTAATTACAAAATCCATCGGGCTCATAATACATGTATCTTTCTGTATTTATATTGTATTTCAACAACAAAATTAAGTAAAGTATAGCCATGTTCAAAAATAAGATAAACATCTCCAAGACCCCCCAAACTGAATAGAAGCTGATAAAGATAAGCAGAGAAGAATCACTGGGCAGGAAAAATATCAACACAACTTGTGTAGCAATCTATTCACAATCTGTTTAGGAGACATAGGGGTGGAACTCGTAGGGTAGAGATCTTGGGAGAGCTCACATGCCCCTCTCATGAGGTTGTTTTGGTCAATTCTAAGAATGAGAAAAAAACATGCTTCTCATCTTTCCATCCCCAGCTCCTTGCATTTTGCCTTACACGTGTTGGGCTAAGAGTAAATGTAGAGTGAATGAGTAATGAACGAACAAAATGGCATGTCCTTTTTTTTTTAAAGTCTGTGTCATCAGTTGAATCCTCTGCCAGCAGATCCCATTAAAAAGAATGCACACATTTATTTGTGAGATAATCCCAGGAAGTACCTGTAGAGGGATGAGGAAGTAGGACAGGGAAAAGAAGGAGCTAATAAAGTGAGTCTATGAGCAGGATTCCACTGTGAGCAACTGGAGCTCAGTCCCACTGGGGACCACACAGTGTGGAACATGCCTCAAAGAGGTCCCACCCAAGGAGTGAGGACGCTGAGGTATTGATCCTCCAGCTTCCATTTGTCCTCAGCTAAGGGCTGCTCCAAGAAGGCTGACTCCCTGGCATGTCTTGGGAGACTTACAAGTGCTTCCAATAGGATATCCTGGAATGTGAGGTGCTGAGGGGGAGAGGGAGAGGCACCAAAAGCTTCTGCTACACGTGGCCATGAAATATCCTCATTGGAAGCATAATGTTGTCTTCCTCCAAAGATGACCATGGGCCCTGACTGGAGAGACAGAAGTGGTTTCAAAAGCAAAAAGTAAAAAAAAAAGTGGTAAAAATCTGAGAGGAAAGCAACTCTAAGACCCTCTTCCCCGGCCACTCTCTAATGTTTAAGATCTGTTAACTCTGTGAACGCCCCTGAAGTAACCTGCCTGGGAAGATTTAAGAAAAACAATTGAACTTCATGTGGTCCATGTCCGTCCGTCCATCTGTCTGAAGCCCCATACTTTTAAATAGTTCCCTCTGAGAAGGAATATCGCCTGATTGGTCCAAGTTAATACGTGATTTACAACAGTAGTTTCACTACAGCTTTGGACAATGAGGCATTGTACAAGTCGGCAGTCTTGTTTCCATTCCAGGATCAATTAGAAGCTGGAAAGAACGCAAGGTTCATTTTCAAGTCGCCCCTCTGGAAAAGTCATCCAGATGCAGATTTTAAGATCAGTGTTTAGAAGACCTATGCCTCTGCTGGTCTAGAAGCAAAGACACTCCCATCCTGCTCTCATCCAAGCCCCTTGGTCTCATTAGAATTCTTCCAACAATGGCTGTTAATACTAATTTCATAATGACAGTGGAGAGAGTGACGTCAAATTTAATAGTTCCTTGGTTAATCATTAAAATCAGTCTGTCATGGTGAAGAGGGAATCTTCTACTGTTTCAGTGCCATGTAATTTCAGATAATAAGTGAGATGATTAAAGAGGATTTTTAATGTATTATAACCCCATGGAGGGCAGTGAGACTGCTTACATAGAAGTTTTGAAATGCCAGAGAGAGCCAACTAAGCTCTTAAAAAAAAAAAAAAAAAAAAATAGCTCCAAGCAAAGTCCATTTAGATAGAGTTTCCAGAGGAGAAGCTGTCAAGGCCCTGAAGATCTGGCAAAGAAAGGTTTCTTAGAGACGCTTTCTTAGAATAGCTCCTTGGGAAAAAGCAATGTCCTGAGCTACCTGTTGGTTCAGGATATAGTGAGAATTTAAAGCCACCAAAGCAAAGACCAAGACTCTATTTTGAAAAGGCTAACTGTGAACCAAAAAAGAACTTATAGACAAGGAATAACTGCACTTTTAGAGTTACTGCCAGCTTCTTCAGGGGACTGGCCATACTTAAATGACAAAATTGTTGTTTTTAAATCTGCTTGGGGTCCATTCCAGTAGTGGGTACATATTAGGTCCTCAATAAACTGTTGATTAGAGTCAAATTTTAAGGAGCAACATTTAAAATATTATTTGGGAATAATTTCAAACTTATAAAATTTGTCAAATGAGCTACATCTTTTTAGAAATTAAAATAGTTTGGTGGGGAGAGGATGTGGCTCAAGCAGTTGAGCACCTGCTTCCCACATTGGAGGTCCTGGATTTGGTCCCTGGTACCTCCTAAAAACAAAAAAACAAACAACAAGCAAACAAACGAACTAGATACGACAACACCTTACTGAGGGTTCCAGCATGCTTGAAGACTGTTCTGTGGCCATTGGCCCCATCCTCATCATGATACATTTATTCTGAACTGATCTGTGTGGAAGACTCTCATAAGCAGGGTAATGAAGTAGAAATGGTGCCTTTTCTTCTAAAAGCTTGTGGATTTTGAGAAATAATTTGAAAGCTTACTTCATGTAAACAAAAATGTCAAAAACAAAATAGTAAAAAAAAAAAAAAAAAAAATAGTATGGTATGAATGGGAAACTGTAGAGACAGCTACGAAACCCTGAGGCATGTTTGTAAAGGCCCTGCTAAGAGCTGCATTCTTAGAGTAGAGACACCTTGCTCTGTGCTGGGAGGGAAATGGTTCAGAAGATACTACTTCCCCTCACAGAACCACTTCTGTTTCTTTGTTTTCATGCAGGGTCTTGTGGGGGAAAGTGCAAATGAGAGCATTTAAACTCTGAGCACCATCCTCCTCCTCTATTTTTCTTTCATATTTAGTTTTTGCACTAGTTGAATGACATTTCCCTAATGTCTATAATCCCACTAGAAGTTTTACAGACATTAAATCATTCCACAACCATCTTCAAAATATGTGAGATAATGATGTGTACAGTGTACAAGTTGGGCTAGACCTGGATGGCCCCTTTTGGCTGCCTTTCTCCTCATAGGAGGTGGACTCAAGGCTATTCTGATTAATGTTTTTTAGCCTAGTGTCCTCCCAGACTTATGAATTTCTTGGCTATTAAATAGAGCAGAGTTATTCAGTGATCATCCAAAACCCCTTGGTCTTAGACTATTTTTATTCACTTTTGCCCCTAACATGTTGGCTGTTTTTTTTCATTTTATAAATGACTTGTAGCTGGACATTGATGGGGCAGGTAGTTGATGGAAAGGATCCAAGTGATAACAATGAGGCAAATTCCATAAATGCCAAGGAAACGTGGCCATCTGTGGCAGACTGTATTCCCAAAGAGAGCCCTAATATCTCCCACCCATCGCTATTCTTACACTATGACAGTGATATTCCTCCCATTGAGAGGTGGGTTCTATATCTCCTCTCTGAGTCTGGGTTTGTCACTCTGGCAGAAGTCATGCTACGTGAATTCTGAGGTTAGGTTATAAAAGGCCCGTGTTCTCAGGAGACGCTGGCTTGGAGCCCTAGGCTGTCATGGAAGCAATCTGACTGCCCTGAAGTAGCCATGCTATGAGGAAGCCCAGCCTAGTACACGTGGACAGACCACGATGAGAGGCTCTGAGGCTACAAGAAGAGAAAGGGAGAGGTCTGACTATCTCAGGCCCTCTTTCTCCTGCTCCAGCCACTTCTGGTCACAACCACATGAGAAACCTGAGCCAGAAAAACCCATCTAGGCCATTTTTGAATCCCTTACCCACAGAAACCACAAGAGACAATAAGCCATTAAGTTTTGGGGTGTTTGTTGTACAGCAATAGATATCTAGGACACCAATCCATATGAAATCCACACCTAAAAAAGTCTGACAATCCCAAATTGAAGAGGAAATAGCAGGTAAATGAGACCCCACCTTTGTTCTATTATTTTTTCCAGAGGTACATCTGTAATACATGTGTCTAAACTAGCATTTTTGAGAACCTGAACAGGGTTCATCAACCATGTGATTTTATTTCTTCTCAACTGATTTGTTTCCAAAAACTTGGGCTACCATACCAATATATCTAAACTATGTGAACCCAACAAATCAGTTACAATTTTGGTGTACTTTTGTTCAGTCTGTGAGATACTCACAGACATGGTAACAGGTTATATAATTGGTTTTCAAACTCATGCCAAGTTTACTTGAGTCAGATGTACTTGCTTCACCCTGGCCTATATTTTCAAGGTCAGAGGGAAGAGTTGCCATGTGTATTGATTGCATATTTAATGTTGAAAAAGGTCTTAGAGGTAACTCTGATAAAAGAATAGCCCTTGACTGGAGGTAGCAAACTTCTTGGAAGTCAACCAAGTTCTTCAGCATTTGGGTTTCTACATTATTCAGAGGCTCCCTATCATAAAATGCACCCCAAAAAGGTAGGCTTCAAGGTATTCAGGAAGAAGGAACTGTATCAGTTAGCTTTGGCTGTGTAACAAACCACTCTAAAACTCAATGGCTTAAAACCATAACCATTTCATTTAGCTCAAAACTTTATGGGTCAAGTGGGCAGTTCTGGTCTGGGTTGGCTGAGCGTCTCTCTGTTAGGCTCTCTCTTGTGTCTATGGTCAGTCAGCAGGTTGTCTGGTGGTCAGATGAGCCAGAACGGCCTCACTGACATGCTTGGCAGTTGGCAGGCTGTCAGCTGAGTTAACAAGGGTGACTATCAACTGGGGAACCTTGATTCTTCTCCACATGGTCTCTCATCCTTGAGCAGGCCAGCTCAGGCCAGATAACAATAGTTTTCAACATTCTGGGTGCAGCAAGAGAGAACAAACTCCAAAGCACAGTGCTTTCCATGCCTCTGCTAATGTTCCCTTGGGCAAAACAAACCACGTGACTACAGCTAGATTCAAGGTGTAGAGTAATAGACTCCGCCTCTAGATGAGAGGACTGGCAAAGGCATATTGCAAAGGAATGTGGATTCAGGGAAGAGAGGAATTGGGGGCCATTTTTGCAATCTACCCCATGGAAGATGGTTGCTCGTGATCTTACTAGGAACCTGTAGCAAAAACAGAACCACAGCTTTCATTCATGCACCAGGATCTGCCAAGAGGACACAAGAAGCAAACAAACAAACCAGCCACCCTTTCCAGGCTTCTAACAGTTTGTCATCTCCCAAAAAGGGCCAGGATATTTAGTTCTGGGCAGTTAGCTCTGAGACACAGAGCATAATATTTTTTTAAACACATAATGATACTGATTCAATATAACAGCTGTGAAAAGATCATAAAAGGAGAAGTTAACAGAAAGCCCATCGGAAATAAGATTAGGGATGATGTTTCAGCTCCACAGCTTTCCCTGGGCCCTGGGAAAAGAAACACAGAAAAAAAGGTTAGTTAACTTTCAATCTCCTAATGAACATTATGAGGACAAATATTCTGTTCACATGTACCCCTTCGGCAGCCTGGTTAATTTGCTAAGCCCAAGTGGACACATAAAGAGAGCCCCTTTCTCTTTATTAAACCTGATGAGAATGAATGGCAAACTGCAGCATCATTACTCTGGCCTGATGAGTTTCGTCAAAGGGCCTGGAAAGCTTTTAAAAACCCAGATGCCTTTAGGCTTGGCTGGGTTGGGGCTTCTCTTGTAACAAACATTTGCTGCTCTTACCATCATCCATAGATTCAGACAAGCAATAATCCATGTTCAAGTATATGCAGCAAAGAAAGAGACACACACATACACACACACAACACAGACTGGTCAATCAGCATAACTTTTGTTTTATAACTACAGGAGAGAGGATCTTTGGGTGGGGTGGGGGTAGAAGGACAACTAGGTACCTGGAGAAGACAGGGTGGCCTCTGAGCTCTCTCTGGCCACACTGGCTGTGTTTGAGCCCATGAGAGTCACAAGAGACAGTGGTTAAAAGCATAGACTTTGGAACAGACTACCTGGATTTGAATCCTGGCTCTACCACTTTCTAGCTGGGTACCCCAGGCAGGTCACTTTCCCTAGCTGCACCTCTGCATCCTTATCTGTTAAAACAAAACAACAACAAAACTCACAAGGTTATTGAGGTTGAGCTTTTTCCTAGGTCTTAGAATAGTGTCTAGGCCATAGGAAGCACTATAAAAGTATTGTTGAATAAAGATGGCTACCGGGGCTGGCATGACACTGCTAAGGAGTGGCTTTGTGACATTCTTGCCCAACACTGTGGCGTACTTGCCCTAACACGTGTCTTCACCAGCCTCGGAGTCTCCAAGTACTGAAAGCTTCGGAATCATTCTTCCACAGGGCCCTTGAAAGGAGGGTGGGGGAAGGCAAGGGCAGGGATAGGGAATCTCCAGGCAGCATCAGAGCAGGGGGAGAAAGACAGCAACAATAATGGATCAGATGATGGTAGCAAACAGAGACTGCTTTGTGGGTACATGTGAGAAAAGTCTTTGTGGACCTCCTAGAAATAACATACTCAGGTGACCCTACAGTTAGGGTTTGGAATCATCAGGAGATGTCTTCCTTTGCATGACCCGTGACTGATGATTTCATATTGGACCTTCTCTTGTACTGCCAATTGGAGCACCCACATATGGTCTCTCCATCAGGCTTCCTCACAGCATGGATGCCTCAAGGTACTCAAACTTCTTACAAGGCAGGTAGGTCTCCAAAAGCAAGTGCCCCAGCTTACAAGGTGAAAGCTGCATTGCCTTTAGGGCCCAGCCTCAGAAATGCCCAGTTTCAAAGGGAAAGAACATAGACTGCACATCTTGATGGGTAAAGTTTCAAGGCCAGGTTGTATAAGAACATGTGGAATAGGAGATATTGTTGCAGCCAAAATGCAATCAGCCATAGGGGCTATCAAGCTAGAAGATATTTTTCATTTAAATTTATTCAAGCTTTTTCTAAATGAGTAAATAATATACTTAGCCTATATAATCTTTGTCTTTTTCTATGGCAATATTACAATAGGCAATCCCAATATTATGCTACCATTATGTGTTTCTTTATGGAATGGAAATAGGAACCTATATATCACTCATGGACTTTGAAGCATAATACTTATATATGGTGAAAGGTTGATGATACTGGGTGTACTGGTGAAATCCTTTGGATAGCAAGCACAAATGCATGGGCTCTCACAGAAGATGCTGGATGGTTCACAGAACTGAAAGGAAGGCCTCCATGATTCAGGATCTCCAGGAGTCCAATCACTGGGAGCTCAGTCTTCCAGTTTCTTCTTCCCATGTCATTTCTCATCTCTGCTTATCTTTCCCCTTTTGGTGTGTTGGTATGATTGTCTCCTACTGAAGACATGGGACCTTCTCCATGAGACCAGGTACATGACCAATCAACAACCACACAGTCATACAGAGATTCTGGTATCAATTTATAAGTTCCAGGGAGGGCCTCTGGTTGGCTCTTCTTGGGTCACATGCATGCCCTTGGCCCTAATCTTGATGGGGGATGAAATTCTGTACTTAGCCAGTGAGTCAGACGCTCACTCTTTTAACCCAGGGTTCAGGCTCATTGCATTCACTGAGTACATTTATTTATTTAAAATATATGTATGCTCACACCTGGTCATGAAAATAAACAGTAGCCCAGAGCTTTAAAGAGATCTATATGTCTGTAAAAAATTGCACATATTTTAATATATTCTCTTTTCCATAGGAACCTGGATTGGGAGAAATAGCTGATTCTCATAGTTACATGAGCAAATATGGAATTCACAGACAAAGGAATTAGAAGGTGCCTTGAATTAGGACCGTGAATCTTAGAGGGCCCTGGTCCTTTGGAAAGTTGATTTTGGGTGAAACTGCATTCCTTCCTTCTAGGAGCCCTGGCCCCAGCTAGATTGTTGCTAGGCAACCACGAAGGGCTTCTGGGGTCGTTCATTAGCAATGAGAAGAGGTGATACTGAGAAAGGATGGCAGAACTAAAATAAACATGCTAGTAGCCTAAGCCAACCTAAAAATAATGTTTCACTATTTTAATAAAGCAACACAGGTCTGTCCAAGCCAGGGCGATGAAGCAATGTCTCAAAATTAACCAGGTAGACAGCTCCCTAGAGTCCTTCCAGGAGATATAAGGTAACTGACTTCAGCTCAGTATTGTCTCACTCAATGTAAATTGAATCAGTCATCTCTTTTGAGAACTATCTGGAAACCAGCTGACAGAGAAACAGGCGAACTGGGTCCTCCATGAGGACCCTGACCACTCCATGTCATCACCTTGCCAACGCCTTGGTTTATTCTGGTGTCCACTCCTTAGTCACCACCACACTTGGGACAGTGGTGTTGTCAGAGAAGATACAAGCCGTCTTGGCTCAGCTTCCTTCATACTGAGGCTCAGAGACAAACAGGCACAGCACTGACTTTGAAGGCTCATTGAACATTCAAAAGTGATTGAAGTTTCATCATCTGTGGCAGATTGTTTCTGAAGATGACCACAACAATCCCTCCCATCCCTCATGCTTTGTGCAATGTGACTTTGCCATGCTCCTGTCAGCAGTGGAGTCTACTTCCCTTCTCCTTGAGCCTGGACTGGCCCTGGGACTCGTACTAACCAAAAAGAATATTTGCACGAGTGACATTGTAGAATTTCTGAGTCTAAGCCTCAAGAGGCCTGGCAGCTTTCTGTTTCATCCAAACTAACCTTCCAGAGAGGCCACAGAGCGAGTGGGAAGCCCTGGAGGAGGAGAGATTGTATGGGGAGAGAGGCCACAGAGAGAAGAATGAGGTGCCCCGGCCAGCAGCCCCAAGTTCATGAGGGAGACCCTCTTGGCCACTCCCAGCTCTGGGCCAGGCCCCAGCCAACACGCCATGGAGCTGATGTGCCACCACCCCTCCCCCACAAGCCCCACCCAAATCCCTGCCATACAGAATCGTGAGCAATAACATGGGTGTTATTCAAAGCCACGGAGCTTTGCAGTGGTTACGTTTCCACAGAGAACTGATACACCCTTTTGTTCCACTTGGAGGAATTGGTCCCACAAATTCTGCCAAAAGCCGAGCTGTTGCATGGACTGCCAGCAATGCCACTTTATTCTGACTGTCCTTCTCAGAGAGTGCTCTGTGTCATTATCCCTGGATACGACAAGCATACTTCTCTCAGCAGGCTAAAACCGAAACTAAATGAACTTTTTTTCTATAGGGCTAGGCCATGCCTTTCAAATCTAACCATCTTGTTTAATTCTGAAAACTTTCCAGTAATCCTTGTAGGATCAATGAGCATCCCCAGTTTCCTGAGAGCTACTGGGTGCCATTTTAGCAACCCTGAATATTTATTGATCTTCTTATTGAGTTTGACAAACGGTTGTTGACAGAAAATTTTGAAAATATGAGAGTTGATCTCCCATCAGGTACAATTCAGCATCTAACGTTCTATTGGATATCAATGGGACCATTCGGACTGCTGGGCTCAGAATACCAATTGCTTCCCGAGCTAACACCTACGCTCTGAAAGCGATCGATTCTTTCCATCAGTCTCCGTGGACTGAGGAGCGCTTTCTAGCAGCTTAGGCATGTCCCCTCATTATCAGGTGGTCAATAAATCTTTTTCCTAGGTGTTTTTTTATAATGTCCCAATAGGCCAGCATAATAAAAGTTTGAATTAGGTAATGCTCTTTGTATTATCGGAAATGAATTACCTCATGGGGCCAGCAGATACACAAATGCAGTGTGTCCTTCCCCTAAGTAGAAGGCTTTTCTCAATTGGCTTCCGACTAACATGAGAAGCAAAAACATATTCTATGATTACCCAGAATCAATATTTTATAGGTTTTATTTTACTAGGTTGTTATTCTTCATCTATTATTAAACAATATCAGAATTTCCATGGCAGGCATTGTATACCATCAGGGTCAGAGTAAACATAAACTCCAAACTTTCAGTGTTTATTCTGGGCCCAGAATGGGAGCCTTTCTGCAGGGCATGGGGAAATGTCCATACTGGAAGAAATTTCCATTTTTGTTCCCACTAGACCCTGGAATGCTGGCAAAACAGCACATTGTGGATATCAAATATGTTATAATCCCAGCATCCATGTTCACCATAAAAGTGAACATAATATTTTGATACCTGAGTGGTGGTGTATCTCCTGTGACTTTGAAAGCTCATGTTTCATTTTTAACTTTTAAACAAAATTCAACTCAAAATGATCAAATGCTTATTGCGTATGAGGGATGGTGTTCTGATATTCCCACTGCTTTCATTTCCTCTTTGGAGTCATGGAACAGGACTGAGATACTTGGCGACTCAATCCACAGGCTCCTCAATGGGGAAGCCCGGGTCTTTGTCATTGCTCTATCTTTAACACCCGGCATACAGTAGGCACTCAGTCAATGCTTACAAGTGAACAAAACACTTCTTGCTGGCACAGAGGCAATTCAAAGTGTGCAAAGTTTTCCTGGAATGGGAGTCCGAAAGGCAGAGTGGATTGAAGTCCAGGAAGGGAAGACAGAAGAAGGACTTCCCAACAGAAACGACCTGGAAGGAGGCATAGACACAAGAAACAGGAAGATGTGTGCTCTGACACCATGGGCAGAGGCCAGAAGAGATGAGGGCACACCAGGCAGGTGACAGAGGCCCATGGGCTTGGGCGGGTCTGTGCGGCATGGGAGTTTGGGAGGACTCTAGCCAGAGAAGGGCCTTGGTCTGGTTCCCTTCTGCAGAAGGGTTGTTCAGATTCCAGAATGGAAATGGCCCTACAGGAGGCACAGCTAGAGGAAAGGTGAGGTGTAGGAGGCCAGGGGAGTCTGTAACCAGCCTGATGTCCCTTCCAGGCATAGCACAGGCTGGCGTTGGCACTATTTCCATCCCAAGGCCACCTGAGACTCTCTTGGTGAGGTCAAATGAGGTAGCTCAGGGCCCTGGTATTTGAGGCAACTCAAACCCTGAAGCCTCAGTTTCACAGGGAGCGCGGCCATCCTGAGTACAGTGCTGCCCTCCTCGCCCCCTCCCTCCACCTCCGCTCCCTCCCACCCCACTGTCGGGGTACATGGTCAGGCCAGCAGCAGGTGCACAAAGGGCATGGAAGGGGCACCATCTCCTTTCCGGCTTAAGCATTTCTGAGGACAATCCTCCCTCAGGGGACAAAGAGTTCTACTGGTTGTGAGCCAACACTGGGAGGACAAACCTTAAACGATTGCATTTGCCAACAAAGTGCTTTCCACCAAGGAGGGGGGAAAGGGGGGCACTTTATTTCCACATGATTAACATTGGAAATGAATCCAAAGCCACAGACGTTCAGGTTCACAGACCTTCCCAGACCAAAGCATACCGTGAAACCCACTTCAATGCCAGGTGTGTTTTCAAGGTGCTTTCAAGAACGCTGTAGGTTTTGGAAGAGGCAAGCCAAAACCTTGTACTGTTTTGTGCACATCAGAAATTGCTTACCTAACATGGGCCAGTTCCAGGCTGGTCTGTGTAAAGAGTAAAACGTTTCTGATGAAATATTCAGGAAATCAAAACTATTCAGAGTAGATGAGAAAAATGTCAGCAAGGAGTCACAAAACCCTTAGAATTCAGTTGCTGCTCTCTCTGGCAAAGGGAGCCTAACTGGTCTGCCGGCGCCATCAGAAGCCCAGACAAGGAAACGTGCTTGCTTTGTAGCAAGGGGCATTTAATCCAGAAGAAAGAAACACTTACTGGGAGGAGAGGTTCTCAGGACCTGCAATGGACTACAGAAAATAACTCCTTTAAATTCATTCCTCAGCAAATATTTATTGCGCGCCCACTATGTGCCAAACATCTTTTGGGGCTAAGAGGATTTATTGGTGAATGAAACAAAGATTCCTGCCCAAGAGGACCTCATGCTTTGGCATGGTGTCTTATGGAGACCAAACCAAAGAGGGTTTGCAGTGGCTGACAGCTACCCAGCTCCTGACCTCAGCGTGCTGAGCACTGCTGGGTGCAGTGACGGGGAGGACGTGACCTTGTCCCCAGGAGACACCAGAGAGAGGGCCTGGCTGGGCTACGGGCGGAAAGTGAGGAGGAGGCTGGGAACGAGGCTGTGAGTTTAGACAAGGGCAGAGCTTGAAGAAGGCTGGAGCCCACACAAAGGGATTTGGACTTCAGCCCAGAGAGCAAGACAATCACTGCGAGGTGGGAGATGAGGTGTGACCTGATGAAATGAGTAAAGGATGCTCTGGTTGCTGCTTGGAGAATGACAGGGGCCAGAACAAGAGACCAACCAGGCCACCTTCATGATGACACAAGTGCCCAATGACGATGGCAAGTGAATGGCTAAGAGGATAGGATTTAGTAGGCATTGGGGTGCAATCTGTGAGAAGAGGGGGACTTTACGGGAGCAACCAGGCTTTGAGCTTGGGTGACTGATGTCCTCTGATGTCATGAACATATGAGAGGAAGGAGGACAAGGAGAAAGTACTGAGCCAAGTTCAGTGCCTCGTGTGACATCCTGTGCTCCCAGGAGGGTTGACTGAGAGGTACGCCTTTGAGATCATCAGTCTGTACTTTGCAGGGACCCCAGGTCAGGTGGCTCAAGGTGTACACAGGCCTTGGATCTAGGTACAGATGATACAGCCCCAGAAAGCAGTAGGGCAGGCCCCCTTCTGACGGACTGCGTGAACCAATGAAAGGCAAAATTTCTCAGTGCCTGCTGCCTAGCCGAGGCCAGTTCAGTGCTGGGGTGGAGCCATATTTACCAACCGGGACCTTTTCGAAATGCTAGTCGTCAACCCCCTAAACTCCAGTAGGACTCTAAATTCCTAGCTCTGGCATTCCCTGGATGTCTAACAATTAATTCACCTTGGGTCCTTGGAGAGCGTGATGGCAGGGTACCCTTGCTAATCCTTGCTAATCTACCCTGCAAGCAGGTGGAATTCAGCCCTCTTGGCACCCAAGCTTTCAAAAGAGAAGCCTGGTTTAGCGGGACATGATGGACAAAAAGAAGCCCAGTGTGGGCCAACCCCCAATCCTCAGTCCTGAAGTTTCATGAACTTCAAGCCAGGACTTCAGCTCTACGGGCGCCTCGAAGCAGAAGTGGCGAATGCAGTAGAATGGGCTCCTCTCCCAGTGGCCTTGGCAGCCTGGCCACTGCTGGACTTTGTGCTGCAGGAGGGTAGCAGGACCAGGTTGGTCTCTACTGTGTCTCCAACGATGCTTAAGAAACTACTGTATTCACCCCCATGCTCCTGGCTTGGCTCAGAGATGCTGTGGGTTTTATCCTTTGCTTCTTAGTGTCAGAGATGAGGGAACAGTCAGCAATTCCATTATCCATCATCAAGACTCGCCTCTTAATCTTTATGGATTCCCAGTAGGGACCTATGGGATATCATTATTTTCCTTTAATTTGCATCCACCCAGCATGAGACATCCTGAGGCATAATTACCCATGGGATGCTTAATGATGCTTTCACCGTAGCCAGGACATGCCCACATTTGAACCACCACATAATTTCAAACGATAGATATCAAAAGATGACAAAAATAATACAGTGAGGCACATTGGAGACCATTTTATCCCTCTACAGATGAGTGGTCAGAGTCATGGGTATGGCTAAAATAGCACTGGGGTTGGTGTGATGGGTAAGTTCAGGTGTCAACTTGGCTAGGTTATGGTGTCTAGTTGTTTCATTGAGTAAGCTCTGGCCTGATTGTTTCTGGGAAGCTATTTTGTGGATTTAAATCATTAGTCAGTTGATTGTATCTAACAGCTGATTACATCTACAATCAACAAAGAGGATTGTCTTCAGCAATGAGAGGTCTCATCCAATCAGTTGAAGGCCTTAAAGGGATAACTGATGGTTTCGGCAGTTAGAATTTCTTTTTCTACTTTAGCCAGCCAGCTTATCCTGGGGAATTCAATAAAGCTTTATTGGAGTTCTCAACTTGAGGCCTCCCCCGTGGAATTCACATGTGCTAATCTCCATGATTGCATGAGCCAATTCCTATAGTAATCACATAATATACATATATATATACCCATTTCCTGTTGGTTCTGTTCCCCTGGAGAATTCTGACTAATGCAGTTGGAAAACATTTTTTCTGAAGGGTCAGATAGTAAGTATTTTAGGCCTTGCAGGCCAGGGGCTCTATGTAGAAACTGTTCCACGCTGCTTTAATAGTGTAAATGCAGCTATAGATGATAATGTGAACAAATGGGCAAGGCTACGTTCCTATAAAACTTGACAGAACAGGCAGTGGGCTACGTCTGGCCTGCAAACAGTAGTTGGCCAACTGTTGATGTAGTATCAAGGAACAGAGTAGGAGAAGAGAGCTGAGAACAAAGTTTTCAGTAACAGCAAAATTTAAAGGATGGCAAATGTAGAAGGGTAAAAAGCCAGATAATAGTGGGTTAACCGTCATGAATATATATTTTACATATATATGTGTATATATATGCATGTATATATACACACACACGTATGTATATATGCATCTACACAAATGCACGCATCTGGACATGCTTGAGGATTTTGTCTCTGACAGCTTAGAAGACTAGACATTCTGAACAATTTTCTATTGAAAAAATCTATTTTGTGTACCATAATGCACCTCTGACCTGGATTGTGAGTAAGGAATCCTCAGAAGAACATGAAACAAAGTGAAAAGAAGAACCCTTGTGTATTTATGCCGCACCATGGAAAACACGGAGGTTCCATTTTGTCGGCTGACAGAGCACAGGGGACGAAGCCCCTAGGGGCCCCCCACTGTGTTAATTACACATCAGTCACCTAAGGTGTTCCATTGCTACAAGGGCTTCATGAGACTCAGTCTTCACTCATGGAAGTTTCATTATAGACAAAAAAGCCTGCAGTGCAGCAGCAGAAGGACATGCTCTGAAAGAAGTCAGGGAAAAAAAGAAGAAAGAGGTCAGGAGACCACAGGCCAAGGCTTCTTTGTCCTCCCACTGCTGGATCTCCAAGGAGTTTCACATCCAGGTCTCTTACAATCAGTGGTGTGAGTGTGTGAGTGTGTATGTGTGTGTGTGTGACACACCAGGAAGCCTGCTCATGCTGGGGGTCTCTTATACGTACATTTTAGCTCCAGGACCAGCCTTAACTGTTGACACCCACACCCCCAGCCTCCACCAAAATGAAATCATAAATCCAAATATTATAACTAGACAATGCTGGCAGGCGGCTACATTTTGCTCTGAGACAACTCGCTGAGCCACGATAACAGAACCATTTATCTTTGCTTAACAGATTCCACAGCTGTGGCTGAGAGTCAGTGGTTCCGGAGACACACGTGGTCATCCCAGACCCCGGCTGAGGCCCACCCAGACTGTGCAGCCAGACAGCTGCACTCCCCCGCTGGGATTCCTCAGTGTAAGGAACACCTCTGTGATCCCAGAAACCTCAGGCGATAATCTGACTTAAAGTTGTTCCAAGTTGGTGGAAGCCCAGGTAATAGGAAGGAAAGGATATAAGCCTTTTATGGAGAAACTCAACTTCAACTGGGAACTCCAAGAGCTCACACACGGACAACAGACGGGGATGGAATCACAGTCTTCAGATACTGGAGTTACCTCTTGGTGCAATATAATAAGATTTAATATGCTTGAGGAAATCGGAGCACTTGAACAAGGAATCAGATAGGAATGGTCAAAATGCTTTGAAAACGAAAATAAAACATTTCAAAATGAAAACCATAATAATTGAAATTTTAAAAAATAAACCAGAGATTTGACGTACCTACGAAGAGAATAAGTGAACTCGAAGTTAGAACTGAATACGCTATCCATTATTTAGCCCAAAGGTACAAAGAGATGCACCCGGTGAAGGGAGGGGGCACGCTGGGGTGCTCGTGAGCATGGGGCCCTTGGAGGAGCCAGCCAAAGTTCACTCAGTTACTGCACTGGGTCTGCCCAGTTTGCTAGATTGTCTGCTTTGTTTTTAATGAGAAAACAGAAATAGGACTTTTTCTGTGAAATCCCCCCTGAGCTTTAATATTGGGAACAAATTCAATTCAAACAAAACAGGTGTGCAGGTAGGTGCTGTCAATTTGTGACCTCAGTTTTAGTCCTGATGGCAACAAGGAGGAAGTTCAACTCCAGGAGAGGAGAGAGATAATCAATGGAAGATCAGTATGGGCTGGGAAGCGTGTGGGCCGCAGCATGGAGTTGGATTGTGTCATGGGCATTGACAGCAGCCTCTTTTCCTCTGAGACAGGAGGGACAATGCACCTAGGTGGGCGTTAGCCTTAGAATGCCAGCTTGGGGAGTTTACCTAAGATCCTGATTCTATGAACAAACTGCCCTTGACCTTTAGCCAAGGACATTCGGATCAGGGAGTTTCTGTAAAATCAAACTGAACCCTCATGTCACCGCACTGAGACAGTATGTTCATAATAAAGCATTAGAATGGTGGGTCTAACACAGGTTGGATAAAATCAGAACTATGGGGAAGAATCTTGGAAAGACCATCTATTTTGCTGCAAGGAAAGTTGACAGAAATTTCCCATAGGGAAATTATCCTTAGATATTGACCAAAGGATTAATGTGTATCCTGGAAAAATGCAAAAAGAAAATAGCTTTTCTGACACTGATTTCTAAAGGAAGACTACCAGAAAACAAGCAAGAGATATGGAAGGTAAGAAAAAAGGGAAGGGACGAGAATGGATAAAGTACTAGCCTGACGTTTTGAAAGGAACAAAGTGGAAAGGTGGATCTCAGTCCTCAAGTAAAAAAGCGGCACTGTTCACGGAGGCCCTCAAGAACTTCCAGACCACCTGGCCTAATGGAGAAAACAAGGAAAATTGGGTTCAAATCCACCTCCCCTGCTTGGACAAGTCTCATCTCCGTGCAGCTGGCAGATGAGAGCTCAGTAAAAGCGGTTTCTCTTTTCAGCCTAGACCTCCCCACATCTGGGCGTTTACTTTTTGTGCCTTTTCTCAGCAGCTACTGACCTCTCTTGTATGGTATTTCCAAGAACCAACACTCGGTGTAAAAGGCTGTGTGCTGTGCCGCAGTCTTAAACTGAGGAAGATAATGCATATTTGATCTAGATCTACGTAAATTCCATCTACTGACAGGTGAATATTTTCCTTTACTTTGAACATAGTTTGCCTCTGTCTGTATTTGTGTTTCTACAAGCGACAGAGACTCCGTTCATTGTTTTCAAGCATCATTTTATATTCAACCTTTCCCATTCTAAGTTCCTTCTTGAATAAGAAATGTCTCCCCCAACAGACACAGACCTTTTCAAAGAAATCACAAAATAACTTTTTTTGTACCTTGTGCCCTATATGTGAGATGCTTTCAAAAGCATCCCTAAGCCAAACAAACCTCAATTCTTTTTCATTTTTCACTTTTTGCAAACGGCTGTTTATTTCCCTTTGGGCAACTAGAACTAGCCGGCTCCCTTTCTTAAAGGTCCCAGTGGTTCTAGAATAATCTGTTTGCTTGTGACCTCAGTAATTGAGTGATTTCTACTTCTAGTCTGCAAGCTCTGAAAACAACGTGTATTGGTACAAAGGTATATAATGGAAAAGGACTGTTTAGGGTAAAAACTGTAAAACAAATGCTTTGCTCCTTTTTCTGTGATATGAAGGAACTTTTGGTAATTATTGGTTTTTATCTTATTTTTGTATTTATTTCCCATTTCCCCCGGGAATCTTGGGGAGGGGGGTGTCCCTTTACCCTTCGTGGATCAGTGCTTGCAGAAAGTTCTTGTAGAATGGGATGTTTTTGTCCCCCTGGCCCCTTCCCATTTATGTTTCATCCACATGTTCTTTTTCTTACATTTAAAAAAAATTTTGCAAACAAACACTCTACCTTCTTCCCTTCCCCCTCCCCTCCTTGGCTACCTCTAATCTACCTTCTGTCTCTAAAAATTTACTATTTCTAGGCAACATGTCTCATAACCTCATTTTTTCCTTATGGCTAAAAACCGCTCCATTGTGTGTATGTATTACATTTTGTTTATTCGTTTGCTGATAGACACTTGAGTTATTTCCAGCTTTTGGTTATTGTGACTAATGCTGCTATAAACATTGGTGTACAAGTATCCATTTGCAAACCTGTTTTCATTATCTTTGGGTATATACCTAGAAGTAGAATTGCTGGATCATATGGAAATTCTATATTTAACTTTTTGAGGAACCGCCATATTGCTTTCCACAGTGGCTATACCATTTTGCATTCCGGCCAACAAGGCACCAGAGTTCCAATTTCTTCACATCCTCTCCAATGGTTACTTTCAATTTTTTCCAATAATAGACATCCTTTGTGGGTGTGAAGCGATCTCCCATTGTGGTTTTGCATTTCCCTAATGAAAAGCCCAATCCTTGTTATTTATATTGATTATTATCTTGGCTACAGTTTTGTATCACATCTTGCCTGTAAAATTATAAGGCAGACTTCCCTAAAGTCTAAATAGATATAAGCAGTATTTTTAAACACATTCAATAGTGTATAATATGGGAGTCATTTTAACTTTGATCTATCACATTAAGACAAAAAAATATAGATCTCTTTTTTTTCCCTCTGAGAAGCCTGGTTCCAGAATTGTCCAGAGCAGCACCTCTTGAGCATTTCTGTGCACAGGATCTACACGGGGGTCTTGTTAAAATGCAGATTCTGATTCAGTTGGTCTGAGGCAGAACCTGAGAGTCTGCATAACTCCCAGGTGAGGCCAATGCAAAGAAATTCAAGCAGTGGTTCTCAGCCTCACTCCGCAGGTAACTCCCCAGGACCTGTAAAAGCACAGAGATCCTGGTTTAATTGCTCTGGAGTGCAACCTGGGTCTTGGAGGTCTGTCAGAGCTCTTCAGAGGACTCCAGTAGGCAGCTTAGGTGGAGAATCAGTCAAAGTGGAATCCAGTGGGTGGTCATTCCTCGTCCTCAATGGTGAGCTTCTGTAGGGCTCCTCGAAGACGTTACATCTAGACCTTCATGGAACGACAGCAATGTTACCATGCCATTGATGTGCTTAAAATTCAATATGACCCCCTCATGGAGTGACTTATCTGGCTCACTCTACCATTTATTTGGGGACTGTCTTAGTTTCCTGTGACTGCTAAAACTAAGCACTGCAGACTAGGTGGCTTTAAACAGGAGACATGTATTTTCTCAAAGTTCTGGAGACCAGAATTCCACAAACAAGGTGTCAGCAGATCCATGCTCCCTCTGAAGCCTATAAGGGAGAACCCTTTCCTGCTCTTTCCTACTTTGCTGGTAATCCTTGGCATTCCTTGGCCAGTAGCTGCAGCAGCTTTAGTCTCTGCCTCAGTCATCCACTGGCATTTTCTTCTCATATTGGATTAAGGGTCTGCCCTACTCCAGTATGACCGCATCTCAATTTAATGTTTCATCTGCAACAACCTCATTTCAAAATAACACCACATTCTGAGGTACTGGGGGTTAGGATGTGCACATATCATTTTGGGGGGAAATAATTCAAGCCATACGTGAGTCAGCATACTTGAGTCAGTGGCTCCCATGAAGTCATAATCTGAGCGGTCCAATGGGAGAATTTTGGGGGCCGTCATATCTTTGTTCTCATTTAAGCATCACAAAAATTCTGGGAGAAAGAGAAAATTTTCTGCATCCTCTGGAGAGAAGGACAGAGCAAGACAGATTAACAAGGTAGGTAGCTAGGGGGTACCCTAAGCTATGCTTCCCAATGGGAAGTAGTGTTCTCGCTCCACGTTGTAGAACAACATAAGCACACTCAGTGCTTTGGCAAAGTCTTGAGGTAAAGAATTTATGTTCCTAGGACCTTCAAAGACAATGTGTGATTCTAAAAGAACAGAAGGCTATAGCCCTGACTATACTGAAGATGGCAGTCGGGGTTATGTGCCTCTCCATCCTTGGTTTAATGGCCCACCTGGGTATCCTCACACCTGCAGAGACCCCACCTGTGAATATCAAGACTCCAGCAGATAGTGAAAGGAAGACAGGTGCAGTAAAAGGAATGCATTGTGAAGGGAAAACTGGTTCTGCGGACACAGGTGGAAAAGGAAATACTGGATTTAGAGCATTCCTTGGGCAAATTAAAAGAGCCTCTAGGATCCTCTTCCCCTGGCTAGGAATTGGTGATAGTGATACCCCTTCACTGATTCACTTGTGGAAACCTATCTTAGGTCTGAAATTGTGACTCATCACATTACCATGTATTGGCAGCTGGAGTTTAGGTTCTGGTGAATTTTTCTGACATAGTTGGATTTCTATATAATTTGTATCTATTCTATGCCCTCTAGCAAATAATCCATAGAGACGGTTGAGTAATGAGATAACCTTGAAGACACCAAATGAGCACTCCAATGGCCAGATACTGCTGAGTGGGAAAGGACCAAGGGGTTTCTACCATGGCAAGGTATCTACTGCACATATTCCTATTCTAACACAATGATGTGTGTTGGTAAAACAAATCCCTGCAAAAGGATTGTTTCAATGGAAAATCCAAGTTCAGGGATCATTGTGAAATCCAAGTTTAACTAATCATCTCCAGCTTGTGAGTGCTATTGGTAGTGACCATGTCAAGGTGAGTGTCAGCTTGCATCCAGGTGGCAGAAAATCTATTCTTTGAAATTCTGAAACTTTCAGGTGTTCTTATATGTGTTTAAAAGTCCCAAAGTCCCAATGGGTACTGCCGCTGCTCTGCCAGGTCCCACTCTCCTCTGACATTGAGCTGGTCTGCCCACAGGGTACCATGTTAGCTGCACAGTAGATGGATCTCCAGGCAGGATTACTTGTGCTCCAAAGCATCCCATGATTTGTCTTTTTTTTTTTTTTTTTTTT
>JAQZBX010036982.1:6106-18159 GCA_029593785.1 Cabassous unicinctus | reverse complement strand
GAAGCAGGTGCTCAACCGCTTGAGCCACATCCGCTCCCTGCACAATAGTAGTTTTTTTCCTTTCTTTTTCCAATAGCATTTTAAATATAGAACCATCAGGGTCTTCTTTTTAATATACTCACACAAAAAGGGAATTTCATAGAGCTTTCTCCCATCATACTTCCTACAACTATTTTGATGGCTTTATTGGCCGTAGAAGCACACAGAGCATATACTCTGAAGGAATCATTTGTAAGGGTGCTAAAAACCCTTTTTTGAATCAAAGTTATAGTCTTTGCATTACAATTTCTTAAATCTATTATTTTACATGTATCAATGCTGAAGTCCATTTAAGCAATACATTTAAAAGTCTAAATAATTATCTAAAAAACTGGAGATTTCCTGCTGTATTTCTTCCAAATCACGTATATTTAAATATTAAATAAGTTCAACCTTAAAACTGATCCAGGGGATAAGCCTGTGGTTAATAATTTTTTACCCATAGAAAATTTTTCATTTATCTATTTCTTCGTCACTCTAAACCATTCTCAATGTCAACTATTTCTTCCTATTAGCTTATATATACTCAGTTAAAAGTTCTTGTATTATTTCAGAAATCACAAACTGATTCAACTGATGGACAAACTGTAACACAATTACTACTGTCAAATTTTAGTTTGTGCCTAAAACTTTCATTAATTTCTAAACTAATCAAGTTTAGTTAATCAAGCCAGTTTTAAATATTTTATAAAATTCTTCCATGACATTTTTTACTCACCCTACATTGCACTTACCTTCATTGGCATAAGTGCAAGGAAATCTGTAATGAGATTATGGATTCTACGAATATAAAATTCTTCCTGATAGAAGTTTTCTGAACCCACTACCGATTCAGTAAGGAACAGGAAAACATTGTCAGCAATTGCAAGCTCTGCCATTGCTTCATCTGCTTCAGTGAATTCAGCAAGAGCTAGAAATATATTTTAAAAAACAGTAAAAGGGGGCAAAAATCATTAACTCAGATTTTGGTATCTCAAAATACTCTGCTGATGGTTCAAAATTCGGATCACTTCCCAACCTTCTAGAACGCGCTGTGCACAAAATGAAACTATCTAATGGTAACTGACTCTTAAGCCCTACAGGAGAACTGTAAAAATATAAAAATGCATTAGAAGAAAATGTGCTCTTTATAACATCATGTTTATTGAAAATTACTTTAGAGATGTCTAATTTAACACTAATGTAAACAGGGAGCTTTATCCAAACATAAACACATTAAAATGATGCTAAGGCTTTAATTGCAATGAAATAAACTGGATCATACAGAAAAAGTCTTGACAGCCACAAACTGAAAACCAAAAATCTGAACACGACCTATAAGGTAACTCTACTAATTTGGGAATCAAGGATTAAAATTGAAAAAGTAAATCTTAACAATAAACTGTTCTACTTATAATTTTTAAACTTTTTATTTATTTGGAAAACTTCAAACAGGTATCTGAAAATAAACTAGTAAAATAATCCCCACATACCAATCACCTTGCTTCAATATTATCAATTTATGGTCGGTCTTGTTTCATCTATATCCCCATGCATTCCCCCTCTTCACCCATACTGCATAGAAGCAAATTCCAGCTATTTTATCATTTCACCATAAATATTTCAATATACAACTAAAAGATACCTTTTAAAAAACAAAAATAAAAATGACTTCATATATATAATACCATCATATCTTTAAAAATAATCAACAATAAATTTCTTAATATCAAATATCCATAGAGTGATCTAATTTCCAGTGGGCTCAAAAAGGTCAAGAAAAGATTTAGTTTTGTTCTTGCTTTTTATATTCTGTAAAGTTTGTTAGTTTGAATCAGGATTCAAATAAGGTCTGCACATTGCAACTGATGATAAGTCAGTAGACTCCTCCTACATCTTTTTACTTTCCCCCTGTAATTTATTTGCTGAAGAAACTTGGTCTTTTGTCCTGTAGTCCACAATGTGACTGGTATCACATCTATGCATAGGTTAACATATTCCTCCGTCTGCTATATATTCTGAAAAATGGTAGTATGAGCTCCAGAGGCTTGATCTGAGTTATGTCCAATTTTGGGGGCAAGAGTATGATCATAGATGGTATTGTGTCCTTCCATAAAGAAACACATTGCTAATTACTTCTTTTATATTTTAAATATAAAAGTGCTAGGCAATTTTGGGGTAATTTGGCTTTGGAAAAGAAGTGTTACTTAGATTACTCAGCTTGACTGTCAAAGAGATCAAATACATAGTCTAGTGGTTACTGATAGTATATTTTCATTGTCTTGAACGGAATCAGGAATAAATATAAGCCAGAATAGAAAACAGATGTTTATGTTTTGTTTTATTTTTTGAAATAAAGACTACATATCTATCCTTTCCATACAAACTCCTTGAGAACAAAATAGTTTCTTAATTCTTGGTTATGATTAATAATAATTAGTAATACTAATATTAATTAAATTTTACCAATAATGATTAATTCTGAACCCTCACTTGAATTCAGAAAGATTAGAATTAAAATTGTAAAATGATCAATTCAAAAACTATTTCTAAAAGACTATTTAGGTAACAAAACAGCATTGATATCAATGTAAATTGAGCTCTAATGTCTAAAAATAGTATATTAAAATTTTGTGAAGTTTAGTAAAATTCCAAACACACTTTCCTTTTTATAAAATTAGAATATAATAAACATGTTTGATAAATTTTTCTGATATATATGAAGATAAGAGGAAAAATTTTTCACAACTGTTATCATTGTTAAAACATGTTGGGATTATTTTAAATGACAATTTCTGCAACATAAAATAATCTATCTTTTCTTGAAATTTTTGAAATGCAAATTAACATAGAACATTTTTTATAGGTTTTAAATTTTAATGATAATATCACTAATTAGTAAAAAATATAAACAGGGATGAGTATTTAGAACCAAAGAGATAAAGTGATTAGCCAAAGATCTGGGACTTGGAACCAGGTCTGTGACTCCAGGCCTGTTTTTATCTCTTACATATATAGTTCTTATGTGGAAGAACTATAACATATTCTATTCTAGCTCTCAAGGTTAGGGCAATGGTACAGTAAATTGTACTATATGAATCTGGTAAACTATTACTACATAACCATTTAAATATTTAAAGAATCATTTTATGCCAGAAAAATACTGAAATAAGATTTATGAATGAATAGAGTATAAATGAAAAACAGAATTTGTAACATGAATGTAGATGTCTAATCAGCCATCTATCATCCTTGACCATAAAAATCACTAATATAAAAAACTGCTTTCTGCAGACACCTTGGGAACAGCATGATACTAGTGAACAAAAGTTCTAGAATCATAAAAATGATAAGATGACGGCATCTGTGAACACGCTGGGACTGGAAAATACTGACATGGATTGCAAACTTTAATAAAGTCTTTGTAGATTTACCATAAAAATTTACAGATGTGATATCTTTGGGCTTCAAATTACTAAAAGCAATAATTAAAAGCAGAGTTCTCATCCTATCAAGGTAAACCATTAGAGTATGATAACCACATGAATGCAAATGGTTGAATAGGATATGCTGTATTCTTCTGTATGAGCATGACAGAGATAAACTAATGTGAATAATAATACAACTAGTAGGCATTATTTTTTACTGCTAAGTCAAAACTCTACCTCCATTCTTGGTATAAATATCTCCTTTTTAATATTCTGTAATTTAAAATATTAGTTTTTAATTTGACACATGCGAAAGCTGATTTATCTGTGGCCAAAACCAAGGACATGTATAAAAATGAAAACAGTAATTTTTCATTTTAAAAAATTATTTAGTAAGATACTGTCATTCCAAACTTTAAACTCTTAAAGAAAAAAAAGAGTATTGACACAGACTCCAAGAAAAGGAAACAATATTTCATATAATTTCTTTTGGTAGTCAAAAAAAAAAAAATTAATAGGTCTCTATTTCACCACTACATTACAAAGTTCTGAATATATCTCTCAATATATTCCTATGCTCATTCTTACATATTTCAAGATAATACCCTTTCTAAAATATCATTAAATGTTGATAGTCATTTTTCATAACAAAATTCCCTACAATCGATTTACCTGTCACATCAGGTAGCTGGGATATTCCCCTCAATGCCAATGCCCAGGCAAGTCTAACAGTGGCTTGCAGGCCAGGCAGTTTCCAAAGCTGTGAGTCTTGAAGGCGAGAGTGAATTGTTGCAATGTATTGTCTCTCTGTCAAGAGTGGAAGTTGATGAATCATATCTGAAAACACAAAAATAGACCATTGCACAAAAACTGGAGAAATAATTCTCACCTTTCATATAAAGGAATAATATCTAAAAATCAGAAAATCAGAGTATTCTCACCACAGAATTGACTAATTAACATTAATATTAAACAAACCAAGAAGTACAACTACTGTGAGGATTATACACAAACTAAAACGGAAAGAGAAAAAAGTCAGTAATCCTAAATTTTAATTTCATTATTTTTATACTTTTTAAGGACACTATAAAATATGCTAATACAAAGTTAAAGAGCTACACATTTTTCTGCATATAAATTCTAAAATATAAATCAACACTATCTAAAGATGAAAAAAGACTGAATTTTACTAGATAAAATAATAGCCCACCTGCATTTAAAATATCAAACAAAAACTGACCAAAATAAAGGATACAAAATGCAAACAAACATTGACTCTGGCTATAACATAAATAAAATAGCCAAATAATAATTAAATTAAAAGGATTTTCAATTTACAACTCAATTGTACTACAGTACTTCAAACAAGCACAGGGTTCTGAATAAACACTAAAATAACAGGAAACACCACTGGTCATCTAATAATTCATTTATTTTTCTTCATTATTTTCTCATATTTCTTTGAAATGCCATCTTATGAATAACTAGTTCAGTAGTTCCCAAATTTAACTAAGAAAAACCCACTCTTTATTTAATTCTCTGTGCTTCAAAAGTTTCTACAATTGTACATGCATTAATAATTCACTTTTCCATCTATTAATCAATACAAAATGACCAATAAGAACTTATAATCAAAATGAGCTAATCAACATAAGTACCCACTCTACAATTTCAACCTAACACAAAAAAATTACATCTTAAAATAAAAATAAAAAAACACACACACACACACACAAAGGAAACAAAAATTACATCTTAGCCTATAAAATTTTATAAGTATTCCATTTGACTTTTGAAAACTCCCTGCTTACAAACTTCCATTAATACCTCAAAGACCTCTAGGGTCTGGGGACCCCATGGTCTTTACTACCACTACTTAACTCTGTGCTTCATTCATTCAACTCAGTAAATCTAACCAATGCTTTAACTCTCAGCATTCCTTCATGAGCAGAAGTACCTTCTCTGCTTACCATGTGACACACAACTTACTGTGTGACAACTTGTTTGGAGGGAATGGGTAGTTGTGATTTAAATGAGCTTTTCCTAATAGCTAAGATGGTCACCAAAAAAGAGGTGAAAATATATAGGCTTCTCTCATACCTAATGAGAGGAAATCTGGATGATACAATCAAAAGTGGAGTGGGGTAACAGGCAAAGAAATTATAAATAGTTACAGCATTAATTGGCAATAATTTTTTGTTGTTGGAATCATTTTTGAGTTCTAAGTAGTAACTCTTTATAAGGGTACCAAATGAAATTTTGTCTACTTCACAGAAAATATAAGTCAAAGATGATATATTATTGAAATTAGTTACCCTACCCTAGAATTTTTTGAAAGGTTTGAAAATGTGAACAAATAATAAAGAAACAAGAAATTACATAAACTAGGCATGTGTATCTAATGAACATGCATTACATATCCTTTAACACTTTCCCAAACCAAAAGCCAAAAGGACATTAGAAAACACCAAACAGGGTTGCAATTTTTTTCAAAATGTGATAGCATATCTAAATATTCAAATATGCATGAACTGCACACACAGGAATGAAATACACAATTTATTTTAGTAATTAAAATATCATCCTTAAGTGTTATCTCCACAATTTTAAATTGGATTGTTAAAAACTAATGTATTAATAGGTATAAAATCCAATACCATCTCGCTCCTCTGTGCTTTGTTCTATAAAACTGATATCAAAGCAATACAGAAGGGCCATAAGAAGAGCCAGATTCACTGCATCCAATGAGCCATTAGCCTCAACTGTCACCCTTTCCAAATGTCCAATAAGGAGTAGAGTGTCATCTTTGCCTAAAGGTGACTGGCAAGCCCATGCAAAAAGGCTTTCTGCCAGAGACTGTCGGCACTCCTTGATGAGATCAGAAACCTAGAAATAAAAACATATGATTATCAGTATAAATTACAGTAAAGCTTGGTCTTATTCCAAAACATAATCTCTCATAAAGACTAACTAAACAAACCTATCTGAATTCACATGTGCTCCTAAAATCTTGCCTCTGGAATTCCTATTGTTTATTTTTCTCCTTCTTATATTTCGTGAAGAGTTCATTCTAAACCATACAAGAAAAAAGAAAAAAGAAAAAAAAAAAGAAAGAAAGAAAAAAAACCATAAATACAGAAAAAGAAAACAAAAAGAGTTCATTCCAGAAAAAAAGAGCAAGAATGGCATATAAGTGGCTATAAAGAAGATGAAAATAATTACAAGTCAATTTCATGGTCACAGCTGTCTACACACTATAACCACTATAACATGCATTAATTTTCCTATTCCTATGTTAGAAGAATTTTCTAATTGCCATGACTTTTCTACCTCTCAGATTTAACAGACAACCCATGAATTGATTTCATTGAATCCTTGCCTCCTTGCGATGTTTTTCACTGCCCAAACCTCTCTCTCGCTGTAATTTCTCAAACTCATTGTTCACATCAATCTGTGACACCAGAGTAAGGACTTTATAAGTCAATCCTTGCTCCATCAGCTCATCTGTAAAACGTGTTGTCATGGAAACCAGCTCTGGACTGTAATGAAAAGAAATCAAATAAACAATAATGAACAATAATGCTTATATTTCCTTGTCATAATAGACATAGCAAAAGCTCTTTTGACAATAACGTTGTGTTACTGAAAGCAACCAGGATGAACTATAAACTTGTTCCTTTCATCTTTTCTAAACCATTCAGTTTCAAAAAGTTCTATGCATATTTGCAAACAACATAAAACAGGTTTAAACTATCATGTGCTTCTTGGGAATATTTATTACTCAGTTTATTTTATCAGCTTTTATGTTATATTTTATTTAAATTATTCATTCTAAGGGAAAATCTTTTTCTGAAGATTTATAGTTGTTCAAGGAATTTCTAATTAACACCTGAAATCATAAGAAGCAAACAGACCTGAGTTCCAGGGTCCACGTCTTTCCTCGTCGAGACTGAATCAAGGCTTTCAGGGAATTAGCAATGCACCGCTTTCCATCCCAGTATAAAAGAACAGCTACTAATCCTCTGGTGAGGCCAGGAAAATGTGGCTGTTGGTGCTCTCCTAGAAAAGGAAGTTGAGAAATTTAGTAAGAAGCACATATATATTAAGGATGAGACAAAAACCACTATACCAACGTTCATTTCAAATAATCACAGAATCTCAGGGATTTAAGGCACCATAATGGCCCTCTACTTCAAATATCCATCCATTATTTTATTCTATCCACAAAAGACTCAAGAGAAGCCATCCAACCTATGCTGGAAAACCAGCAGAAACACACAATTCACCATTTTCCTAACTCTCAGTTGCACCTTCATCTACGATTTCCATATAGTAAATCTAATCTTATTTAACTCATATTTTACTCTCTCACAAGAAATCTTTCAAATATTTGGAAGTTACTTTGCTGAAAATTAAATAACCTTTTCTTACATTTCAACTTCACTCGCCCATTTAATTGCTCTCCTTTGAATGGGTTCCACTTTTTTAAGTATCTTGCCTATAGTTTCATCTCATCGCCTAGGTTTCTTATCCCTTTAATCCAATTACTCTGCCACCTCACTCCATTCAGTTCCCCAAATTCATCCCACTGCTTCACATCAGTCTCTGTACTATATCCTCTGCCTGAATACCTTCCTCTTCCTTAGTGCTCACCTATTCCACCTGATATGGCCTACTCATTCTCAACCCTTAGCCTAAGCCTCATGATTTTTGTGAAGACTTCTCTGTACACCCTAAAGTAAGTTAATCTCCTTCCTTCTGGACCATCACTTAATCTTGCACAAACTTGCATTAATGCACTTAATTGCCAAAAGTATTTGGTTCTGTCTTTCTCAATTACTTGACTGTGAGCTCCTAAACAGTAATTGGGATTTTATTCATCTTTATATCCCTGGGATCTTAATGAAGTGCTTGGCATATGGTAGGTTTAGAATAAGTGTTTGTTAAATGAAAGTCCTGAGCTAAACTCAGAACTCAAGCATGCCCAGTTAACATCTCCCTCATAGAATGGGAAAACTACCTTCCTCATTCTCAATATCGTATTTCTTCGAATGCAGCCTTAGTTCAAAAGGATTTTGGCAGCCACATGGTATCTTTAAACATATTGAGGGAGCAGATGTGGTTCAAGCAGTTGGGCACCCACCTCCCACACAGAAGGTCCCGGGTTCAGTTCCCGGTGCCTCCTAAAGAAGACAAGCAGATGCCACAAGAAAACAGATGCCACAAGGAGAAGCCACAAGCAGATGCCCAACCAGCAGGTGCCACAACCGCCCCAATGAGCAGACGCCACAACGAGCAGACAAGGCAACCAGCAGGGAGCGGATGTGGCTCAAGTGGTTGGGCACTCACCTCCCACATGGGAGGTCCCAGGTTCGGTTCCCAGGGCCTCCTAGAGAAGACAAGCAGACGCAGAGAGCAGACAATGAGCATACAGACGAGGGAGCCATCGGGAGGGGGGAAATAAAAAAAATTAAAAATTAAAAAAAAAAATTAAAAATCCAATGTTTAAAAATAACTTATAAAACTTTCTTTCAATTAAAATGCCTATATTTGGGAGCGGATATGGCTCAAGTGATTGAGTGCCTGTTTCCCACATGGGAGGTCCCAGGTTCGGTCCCCGGTGCCTCCTAAAAACAAAACAAAACCAACAAAAAACAAGCAAACAAATAAAAAAGCCAACTCAGAGGAGTTGATGTGGTTCAGTGGTTGAGCACTGGCTTCCCACATATGAGGTCCCAGGTTCAATCACCAGCCCTGATACCTAAGAAAAAAAAAAAAACAACAACTATATTTTCTTCACAAGGCTCCTGTGTTAAAATTAAAAGAAACTGCTTATTTTATGGAATTTTTTCATTGAGATGAGAATAAGATGTACACAAATTATTTGTGCTCAAAATCATCATCCTTATTTTATTCTTATTTTAAAATAATTGGATCTTCATCTGGAAATAAATATAATAGTGACTTCTTACAAATTTATATACAAGGCACAGAAAGGCTATTTCCATGTTACAAAGGAGCTGTGTTCTAAAAATTCAAATAGTCTTCTGAAGCTGGGTAACATTTCCCTAAATAAACAGCATTACAAACAAGAATCAGATCCCAGAACCCCCTCTCCCCCAAAATGTACCTAACTCATTACTATGTATATATAGAAGTTAATCACATTTATAACAGAGCATTTGGGGGAGAAGTTATTCTAAAATCAAACTCAAGATACTCATCAATAGACTTAAGGCACTCCAATCCTGATTTTTTTTAAACTAGCCAGAACAAAACTCCCAAGGATTTCAGAGAGGGAAGAAATAAAGGTTTAGAGGGAAGATCTGAAAGTAGCCCAAATCTTCAGCAGAAAATCAGGAACAGAGAAATGGAAAAGAAAAAGGGAAGGCCAGGAGACTCTCAGGCAGAAAGTGGGTTGAAAAGAACAATCAAGAAGGGGGTGATAATTAAGAAAAAAGGGGCCTTTCTAGCCCAAGGGCAGGCATACGGGGTTTCAGCTTGCGTACCTTTTATTACGATTACTAATAAGTAATAACCTATATGAACATGGTTTAAGCCACGCACTATGCTTTACATGGATAACGTCCTTTATTCTTCTCTACAACCCTGTAGGGTAGATACCATTATTATTCCCATTACACTGATAAGAAAACTGAAGCACAGAAAGGTTAAATAACTTGCCCAATTCATATGAGAGTAAGTAGTGGCACCAGGGTTCAAATCTTGGCCAATCTGATTCCAAAGCTTGGTGATTAACTATTTCACTATATAATTAGAGAAAAGCATTACATATCTGAAACAGCCTACCTATGAAACCATTTCCTTACTAGAAAAAAGCAATTCCTATGACAAATTTACTATAAATTCTTATTAATGTTAGCCCACTGTCACCTATCCCATTCTAGTCTCTGATGAAACTCTGGGTAATGCGGATTGAACCCAGGACATTGTACAGGTGCTCAACCACTGAGCTACATCCATTCCCCAAAGAGAGCTGGTTTTTTCGTTTGTTTGTTTTGTTTTGTTTTTAGGAGATACCAGGGATTGAACCCAGGACTTTGTACGTGGGAAGCAGGTGCTCAACCACTTGAGTGATATCCACTCCCCAGTCTGATGAAACTTTTTTGTTTAGACATAATTTATTTTATTATACCAAAAATTAAGGAAACCCTTAATTGCAGGTCTGCCCTCCTATATAAAAAAAGAGATTATTTAGAGTCATTAGATTTATAAATATACACACCCAGAAGAAAATATATACACAAGTTCATACACAAATGAAAATTGAGTTTTTCATAGAAACTGAGGCAATTATAAAATAACCCAATTCAATAAACTTGAATATGATCATGTTTATGTATATGTCCATCATGTATATCCAGACACACACATACACACCCTTAAAGCATAACAGGGTGCAACAATGAAAAGGGAATAATGAGAAAAAATGCATCTTTCAAACCTTACATAAATAGTTCTTAAAATAAATCAAAAAGAGAGGAAATTATTATACATGAAACTTAAACTAAAGACATGCAAAGGTCACCATTTGGAAAGGTGAAGAAAAAAGATACATGCAAAAGAGGACCAATTTATAAAACCAATATTTGGAAAGAATAAAATAGAGCAGGGAGGGAAGGATATTACAAAATAACTTTCACTAAGGAGTATAGGAATCCTCCTTTTGAAATGAGATACATGGGATTAAATTGTTTTCTATACTTAGGCATGATGTTTGAAAGCAGAAAAATAGAGTGAATTCTAAAATAGAAGATCTTAACCAGGAAAATATGAATGATATTGGGAGGAACAAAAAGTCAGAAATGTCAAGTACTGTATTAGGCCTTTTTCACAATCTTGGAATATGACATGAACGGAGCAAATCTGACGGTTCAACCTCAAGAGAATACAGAAGGGAGGAAGTCAAATGACCAATGTACAAGAGGCATATAAGGTCCACATAAAAATTAGCAAAAGAGTTGATAAAGCTTTCTAAGGAAGATCGTCAGAAAATTGATTTTGATAGGATAGATGAGAATATGTTCAATAATTTAGGTATTTTAAAAAGGTAGCATGAAGTAAATTTTTTCAAAAAATTAGTGTTATAAATATAATGTATTGATCCATTTATATTTAAATACCTCAGAAACAAATCTGGTGTAAAAACAGAAATTAAATACAGTAACCCTTAGCATAATTTGAAGGAAAAATTTTATAGCATCATTTCTGTGGAAGCAGAAAATATTTGTTACAATAAAATACTCATTCAAATGGAAAGATTTTAGCAAATAAAAGAAATTAAAAATCCTTTCTATGAGAAAATTAAAAATATATAAATTATCTTAGGTCAACTGTTACAAAAATATATTCATGATGTAAATATTCTTTGATATGGAACCAAACCGCCCCAAAAAAACTGCTCTCACCATCTTTATGAAGCAACATAGTGAGGCAAGAAATCATAAATGAAATGTATGATAGTTAGAAAAGAAAAAAAGAACAGCAACTAGAGGTATATATAATTCCTAATGTAAGATAAAAATAGCTCAACAGATAATACAAGAATGCTATTGGAATAGGCTTTTTTTTTTTTTTTTTTTTTTT
>JAQZBX010036981.1:0-14300 GCA_029593785.1 Cabassous unicinctus | reverse complement strand
GTATGGTCACCCTATACATTAGGTGTGTGGATCAAGGAGAGATATTTAGCACACCCTATGGAGAAAAAGAGAGAGAGAAATGTTTTTCAATATTGAAAAGAAAAAGAAAGAAGCCCATTTCAGTGAGATTGGTAATGATTAAAGTTTGTCCATGGGAATACTGAAGAAAAAGCATTTTCAAGCTGCAATGATAATGATGATGATGATGATGATTGTGATAATGGAAACATTGAATCCAGGTTACCATAGTGGCAGATGTTAGGGAGAAGTGCTAGATGAAAGAAAACTATCATCAATGTTGTATTATCTGATTCCATAGTTGGATATTTAAAGTATCCTGGAACAAATTGTAAGAATGTGTATACAGTCCATTTCTCCCAATGATAGAAGAGGAAAAATGTAGTTGTCACACAATTACATCTTCATTATGCCAAGGAGATTTTTCTTGAACCTATGACACTATCTATCTATCATAATTCATTCATTCATTCATCATTAATTTATTCATTTATTTTACCATATGTTAGAGAACCAAGGTAAAATTGAGAAGGCTGATGAATCAAACTTACTGTTTCAATAGGTTTAAACTTCTTATCTTTCAACTTGAAGACATAAAGATAGACTGTTTTATACCCTGTGACAAACACACAAGCAGCTGTCTATCATTGTGCATTTTCCTAAGCTTTTCTGTAACAATGATGCTTGAGTATTTTTGTTTAAAAACAAGAAGGTACTTCATCCTCTTCTATGAAGAATATTCATTTTACTTTTTGTATTGAAAGTAGAAAGCTGAATTATCCTGCAAGCAGAAATGACTATCAGGATTTGAAAAATGCAATAATAAGCTTGATGAAAACTTGTGAATTTCGCACAAAGGATTTTCCTTAGCATATTTTAAATATCAGTGAAATCCACAAAGTATGAATTAGACTATATTCTCAGACCACAGAAAATTAAACAAGAAAATATATTTTACAAAAATATTTACAGATGCAATGAAATTTTTAAAGCACTTTCAAAATCTTTATTTAAACAGGGTAGTCCATTGTGGAAATAGGTGGACTTATAAGTTAAAAAGTAATAATAATAAATAAATCACACAGTTAACCTTATGAAAAAGACAAAATTTTGTTCAGAAAAACATCCACACAATTTAATATGTTTATTAATAAAGAGGAATGAATAAAAATCAGTACAAAGCATACAACTGAGAAAATCAAACAAAAATAAAAACAAATTCCAACCAATTATTTAGCCAACTATATAGTTTTGGGTTTTGCTCATTGTTTAACTCTAAGATACATAACAATTAATTTCGTTTTTAATGATTCATAATCATTTCTCAATTAAGTGAGGGAAATAAAATTTTAAAAATCAATTTTTTCAGAATCTAGTAAAATTTTAAGTGTCCATAGACTACTTAACAAGAACAAAAATTTCCACATTAACTATATACCAAGAGAAAACTAATACTCATCATTATGATGGATGCATGCACAATGAGTATGATCGATGCATACTTTATAACATTTTGTTAATTGACAAAATCGGAGAAATCTGGCATTCTTTTAGTACATATATTAATAAATAAAATTAAATTTTTATAAATTATTTACTTATATGAAAATTATGAAGTTAATATGATTCAGTAAATTAAAGTATATTTATTCCTGAAAAGATAGGAAGCTCTGAAAACAGCAAGGTTGATTGAACACTTATATTCAGAAAAATCTGGGCAGAATGATGACATGAATGTAAATTGAAGGAAGGTGAGAGAGACTGGCTTGCTGTCCACTGAACTTCTACCTTTTCTTCCCAGACACTGAGCTCAACCTCATTTCCTGGCCTCCCTTGTAGTTAGGTGTGCCCATGTGGCTTTTTCTGAACAAAACAGATGTGAACAAAATCTCCCAAAAACTCTTTTCCATGTTATTTTCCCTTCTGCCATCTCTAGGTAGAATGATCATATGAAATTGGAAGTAAAGCAAGGATGCTAACAGAACCAAATTATTTCAGGAGCTTGAGTATCTGCATTACCATGCAAAAGATAGTCCCCTACCAGTAAATTACCTGATTCAGACTTTATGTGAGTTAGAAATGGTATTCTTCTGCTTTGGGGGCATTATATATTTTGGGATTTTTTTATCAGAGGTCCTTTATCTTTTGAATATACATAAAATAAATACATGATATTTTGATACATGTATGTAAGAAAATTGGTTTGAATTATATACATTACTTCAATTGATTTTCCTTCTAGCAAAGGGTGGGAGGAATGAGGCACTGTGTGATATTTTCTTTAATGAAACATTTTATTCTCCAAAGCCTTGAATTTGCTGGAATACAACAGAGAGGGTATGACACAAGTTAACTTCAAACTTACCAGGTAATGATATCTAAGGCTCACTGAGGTAACTAGCCTCTGATAATTTAGGCCATTTAAGAGAAGTGCTCAGACATTCACAGTCCTCGGTCGCCTCCTACTTCCTTCCCATGAACATTCTGGGGATTGTATATGCTCTAAAGTAGAAGGATAGAAAGTAACCTTAGATAAATTAGTGTCCATTGTGTTCTCCCTGGGTCTGTGGCAGTGGTCTGATCTGGGCCCTGACAAAACTTCTACTCAGGTCTGGCATTTTCTATTTGATATTTTGGATGCCATATATAAGACAAAACATTCAGTCAAAAAATAGACAAATTTTATAGATGCTTAATTCAAAATTGAGGAATGATAGATAAACATATAAAAACACGCTAAATCACCATTAATGAGAGAAATGTACATCCAAACATATCACCTAAAAGGAAAAAGTAATATTGTTAAATATTTCCAAAGTATAGCTAATAAATGAGTGATTACATCAGGGATGAGGCAGGAAAGGGAGAGATTAATGAGAGCTTAAAATGGCCAGGAGGCAGAAGATATAGTTCAAGTGGCTGAGCAACTGCTTCCCATGTACAAAATCCCAGGTTCAAGCATGGGACTTCCTTAAAAAAAAATGGTCAGCGTTAAGGAAAGTCATCAAGCAATGGAGAATCACCCAAATCCAGCAGCAAGGGGTAGCTAACTCCAGGCTTTGGCCTGATGGGTAATGAAAAGAGCAGCATTTCTTGGATTCAAAGAAGTGTTAACTGCAGGGAAGTGTCAACACTGATAATATCTGAGGTCAAAGGTTGATGTACTCAGTGACTGCCAGGACAAGCCTTGGAGTGATATTGGTGAGGGAGGAAATATCCAGATCTCAGGCTACTCTTACCCTCTAATCTCCTGACAGGATCTCTGACTGACTAAAACAAGTAAAATGCAAAAGGCCAAGTTATCCCTACCAGAGTCACAGAACAGACATGACATGGAATGGAAGACAGGCAACTGAGAGTAAGACAGAGACTATCCAACACAATGAGAATATGAGAATTGGTCCTCTGTCTTGGCTGATGGATTAATTGGACTAGTTTTTAATAGTATGCAAATTGGCACTTTGCATAGAGTTTTCAAAAAAATATCTTTGTTATTAGCAAGTTATTCTGTTCTTGGAAACAGTCTTCGAGAGATAATCACATATGTGAAGAAAATTATATGAACAAGACACTTGTTTTTAATAATAATCATCAAGATTCAAAATAACCCCATGACCTTAATAACAGATTTTAAAAATTGATAACAAATCCATCCTATGTAATATGACCCAGTCTCCATGTTCTGACTTAGAAAATACTCAAGATAGTGTACTAAATATAAAAATTTTTTAAAAAGCGTTTTGCAGGTCAGTATATCTTTTCCTTATTAAAAAGAGATGTTTGCATTGTGCAACTCCAGGGTCCTCCTAGTTAGAGCATTAGGGGGTTACAGTTTCAGAACTTTGAGCCTCCTATGTTTATCTGAGGGTATCATGGAGTCATTTTCAACATTCAGCTCCAGGAACCTCTCTCAGCTACCTTTTTGTTGTTCTTTTTGTTGGCACATTACATTTCACATATAGAAGTGATGCCTTATTATGAATGATAATTTTGCATTTGATTGTCAAAGAAATTTGTGTTATTTATTGCACTTAATTGCATATACAATCACACCACAGTTCAAATGTTTTGGGGACAGTAACCATGATTTATTCAGATTTTAATCTCATTTAGTTATGATTTTGGATTATAAAGTAGCATAAGAAATATTTGCTGAATAAATGAGGGATTGGATATTTTGTGAAGTATCCTTTCTTCTTTGACAACTTCAAAGCCACCTTAGCTGTAACCTTCCCAAAATTATCCTTCCATACTGGGTAAATATTTTCCCACATTCACTAATGCAGTCCTGGGTCCTGTATCTACCACATGATACAAACATTTGCAGACTGTTCATACCCACTGGATGACTTCAGGTTTGGACCATATGGAACAAGGTAGCAGTTCACAAAGGTGTGCAGATAACTGGATTTTTTCAGTAATGAATAAGAATATTGAAGTGACCATGCTTCCTAAAATATTAAGTTAAATACACTGCCACCATATAAAGAGTATGAGCTCAATTAAGGAGAGTAAAGTCTGATATTATAATTCCTTATTTGGAAATTGCTTGTATATTTCAGAAGTGTAGAATGGATGTGTACACAGAACACAATACACACTTTCACAAGACTCATTTATTGTTGATATTAATTAATATTGTAACAACATAGTTTCTCTCCTCTCACTTTCTATCCCTCTCTCTTATGAGCATTATTTGCATGCAACATGAAATTTACCTCTAAGTATTTTCATTATGTCTTTCTGACAGAATCTCTGTGAATGTAGCATCAATAAAATATAATATTAAACATCATTTTGAATGGATAATCAATTCCAAATGAAGAGCATTCCTTTACAGCCAAATGGTCCATTAGTCCCTTCTATTCAAACCTATTTGTGAGGCTGGAGTTTTTAAGTGTACTTCCAGAGACTGGAGACTCTGGCCTGCCTATGTGCCAGCTGTGCCTGGAATCTCCGTGGAGCTGCAACTCCTACTCTACAACTCAACGGACCCACCCAAGTCACCTGATGAGGAGACGACGATGATGGACAATGGCCATGCCAGGGAATGGAGAGAGCCTGCAGCTGAAGGCGGGATAATCCCATCCACCGTATCCATGGGATATAAGCCCACTCTCACTTGGAGATGGAGTGGACATCACTGTTCTGGTCCCCTCAGGATTGGAGTAAGAGCTATGGACTAGAGTGGACTCAATGGTATTCTGTTGTAGACATATTGGAATTCAAGCAATGGAAGAAATTATAAGAGTGAGGTGAAGCCAGTGGCCACTAGATACTTTCGGGGCAGGGAGGGAAATGGCAGTTGTAATACAGGGGCTTTTTCAGGACTTGGGGGCTGTCCTGAGTGACGTTGTGGAGACAGAAATAAGCCATTTTAGAGCAACATATACCATGCAGAACTGTGTGGGAGAGAGTGTGGCCTATGATGTGAACTGTGGTCTATGCTTAGTGGCAAAGCCCCAGGATGTGTATATCCATTGCAGGTGATGTGCCACACTAATGAAAGAGGTTTATGTGAGATGTTATGGGAGCTGGAGATCACGGGAATCCCTGTAATTTTTTTGTAACATCTATGTAATAAAAGCATCTTTTAAAATATATATGGAAAAAAATAAATAAAAAAGAAAATAAAATAAGCTATGGCAATTAAATGCAACACCGTGGTACTAGACCCTGAGGAATAACACTGATATGTGATTCTAAAAGTTTCATGTGTAAAGAGAAAGAAAAGAATTAGTTACTACACAAATTTACTACTTTATAGTTTCTTGAGAGACAAGACAGAAATTCAACATTTTTTCAGAGTCCCTGTTATGTCATTATTCCTAAGATTGTAGACTAAAATGTTTAGTACAGGTGTGAGTATGGTGTAAAAGAAAGATATCACCATGTCCTTCTTTGGAGTGTCGTAGGAGCTGGGGAGCATGTAGGTATAGATGGTAGCCCCATAGAAGATATTGACCACAGTCATATGGGAGGAACAGTTGGCAAAATCCTTCTTCCGACCCTCTGCTGAGTTCATCCTATGGACGGTGAGAAGGATGAAAAAGTAAGAGTTTGAAATGACTGTCACAGGGATAAGGAGCATGAGGACAGAGCACAGGTACAAAGCAATGTCATAGAGTGAAGTGTCAGAGCAGGAGAGCTTCGTTATAGCTGGGACCTCACAGAAGAAGTGATGGGCCTCCCAGGATCTGCAGAAGGGGAAGGAATTGATGATGGGAATGAGCACAAAGCCATGTAATGAGTCCAAGAACCAACACCCAGATGCCAGGAGGACACAAACCCTGTGGCTCAGGAGGACAGAGTAACTCAAAGAATGGCAGTGACCACATACCGCTCATAGGCTATGGAACCAAGAAGGAAAAATTCTGAGCCTCCCAGTGTCACATAGAGGAACATTTGGATCTCACATTCAGGGACTGAGATCTTATTCACACCCATGACCTGGTCCATGAGCATCTTGGTTACAGTGACGGAAATGTGCATCAAGTCCATGAGAGACAACTGGCTGATGAAAAAGTACATGAGTGTGTGGAGGTGGAGATCAGAGTGTATGAGAAGGTTCAGGATGGCATTTCCAGACATGGCCATCAGGAAAATCACAAAAATGACCATATAAAGGAGAGCTGGGTGCTCAGATTGAGAGGATGAAAGCTGAACTTCCAGTATGATTGGCCAGCCATGTTATGCTGTCCATGAAGTTTCACTTTAGAGCACAAAAGGGAACATTGGGGTTACATGAATCACTCATCGGGATGTGCATAACTGACATGCATGCCCAGTGAGTGTTTGTGTGTTTGTGTGCATGTTTGGGTGTTTGTCTATTCATTTGTGCTAGTAAGCAAAATTTCCACAGACATATTTATTATTAGATTATACTTTACCTATTATTCAACAAATTAGTTTAAAATGAGTGAATTTACAACTGTAAGTTTTAAGGAATGGTAAAGTATACTGATATTGCAAAAGTTCAGGAGAATGTGTTTCCTGAATTTATTATATATATCAGTATGTACTGGATGAAAGTATCCTATTTCAGCAGTACTGGAAATTCATAGAATTCTGGATCTATGCAAATAAATGAATGAATGACTGAAAAACAAGATGTCAAACTCCTTATTCTAAAGTATTTTTGATGGGGGTCTGAATTGAATTTACCTCTCTGGTTTGAGGAGGCATTTGAGACCTTTAAAACACTCAGAGGTATATCCCATATCGAAAGCATTCAGGAAATAACTGAAAACTATTTGGAGCAAAGCCTTACCAAATGTTTGACAGCTCCTCTGATATGATCTACTGTGTCTATTAGGGTTAACTTTAATGTGTGTTGTAGATTAAAGAGGTAAAAATAGTGAAAATAGTCAGAACATTGCTAATAGCAGATATGTAGTCACATATACTGTTAGTTTAGTGAGTTAATATCTAATCAAATTATGGTATAGAACTTATATAAGAGTCGGTTCTCATTTTCATTTTCATAGGATAGAAGCTCGCCAGTTTCACTACCTTATTCATAGATTTAAGTATTTGGAATTGGTTATTTTTATACTTCCAGAAAATATATTCATTTTGTAAAATTTATAATCCCTGATTAAGCTTAATGGAGAATTCCCTCTCACTTTTGTTTAGTACATGCTTCTCTAAGTGGAATTTCATCTCCATAAGTTTCTGCCATTTGTTCCATACCTCAGTGGTTAGGGGACTAAAATTTAAGGAGTCACTGAGTTTACCAACAGGATTTTAGTTGTTTTGCAAACACTGTTTGCTTTATTAATCACCACAATCAATTTTTCATTGAAACTGGGATGCAGAGAGGGAATTTGAACAACACTGAGATATCTCTGACTCCATTTCACTGCTTTCCTGCTCTCTGTTGCTGCTTACAGTCTGTCACTGTGACAGACCTTGAAGATGATTTAAAGATAAATGTTAACTTGATTACATTTAAAGACATGATAGGTCTATTCCAGGAAAAAATATGAATATGCTTTAAAGTAGAATTGAAATAGACTACAAAATGAATAAGAAAAATAAATAGAACAAATACATTTGACTTTTCCGAATAGAATCATAAATATAATCTTCCACATTTTCAAAGAAGATTCATTCTTTTTGTTTGTTTGTTTGTTTTTGTTTTGTTTTTTTGGCATGGGAAACCCCAAAACCGGGACAAGGTTGCCCCCACAGCCCTACATGGGGGACTTCAACTACTTTGGGGACACTTTATTCTCTCTCTTTTTTTAAATTGAGAGACAAGATTCAGTCTGTGCAATTTATTTATTTCCCAAATATTAAATGTTCATCATAAAAGTTCTTAACAACAGAAAGACAATAGTAGCTCCTCTTTGGGGGAAGTGGTAAGGATGCAGGGATATTTGAGGATGAATCTGGAACACTTCCTAATATATTATATATAGGACTTGTAATAATTTAATGACTAATTATGATATTCAGCTCATTAGCAGTCTTATTTCTGGTGTGCTAATGCAGGAGACAACACTTAAAATGAATTTAATGTCATGAAACATATATCCACATTATCTCTGATATGATACATAAGCTGAATAAAACCTAACAAATATCACCTTCATTTGAAACTGGACTTGGAGCTCTATTTCAACAGTATGATAAACCACAAAACACATCTGCTGCTCCATTCTATATTTGTGATTGAAGGCAAGATAGGTGCAGTGACTGGTTTTTATTAAGACCTCAGAGCTGTTTGCAAAATGTAGGAAGAAATGGGATGTAGGGAAGAGCACCAGGGGGTAGGAGGGTTGGTGCTGGGATATCTCTGCATCATTTGATTTGAGATAACTGTCATAAAGCCTATTTAATAGTCAACCCTGGACACCAGACAGATGAGAGAATGCCATGTCTGCACCACAGCCAGAAACTGGCCTACCTGACCACTATTCTTCATAATTCAATTGCTCATGCTTACTGTCAACAACTTAATGAGTGCTTCACTAGGGATCATCAATAGTTCTGTGATAGTAGAATAATTACAAGTCCAAGGCTTTAATAGGAGCTTGTTCCATGTCAAAATTTTCCCATTTCTTTTACCATAACTACTTAAAAATGCTGTGATGCATTTACTCTTACTTTAGTTCTCTTTTTGCAAAATAGAAAATCTAGTTTCTCAGTTGTTCTATCTGAGGTCACCCAACTGGCTTATGGAGGATTCACATTTCAGTACAGCTGTGGGTTCCAGAACCTATATCACTGACTTGGTTCTTTCAGGGACAGGATCTTACCTCTGCAGTCTTCAGTTTAGGTCTAAGGATCCCAAAATCAATTCTTTCAGGTGAACATAAATATTATCCAGACTTTAGTTTCCTGTGTTTCTTTTAACCATCAGAGATAATTCCACTTGAAATAGTATAAGTAGTTCTGGCTCTGTAAAATTTTAGTCTTGGGAAAATAACCACATCATCCAAAAATATAGGAATATATATTCATTTGTCCTTATATAATTAGGAATTGAAAACCTATTTCCTAGTATGCTAAATAATTGTTATATAAAGAGATTCAAAGAAGGAAGTACATTTGCTCTTCACCTTAAAAATAGATCATAGGTAAAAATGAATGATACTGTCAACAACCCACATGAAGCTGTGAGCCTCATCTGGATGAACAAATGGAGTGTGGTTGCCGTTAAATGGTTTTCTCCTTAGAAATAAAGAAAAGAGAAAATTGGAGGAGATATTTTCAATAACCCACATGAGGCTGTGAGCCTCATCCAGATGATCAAATGGAATGTGGCTGCAGTTAAGTATACAAGAAAAAGGAGGGAAGTGACATCATCTGTCCTCTCTGCTCAATAGGAGAGTAGATAAAAGTTTTCAGTTTATAAATTCCCTTTGGACCTTTGAAGCAGAAAGGAATTGAGATGGCTAAATTATTAATAGATATTTCCATTGCACTTTTCTGGTTTCATCCCAAACCTTTCTTTTTTATTTTTTATTTTAAAGATATTTAGATTAAATAAATGTTACATAAAAATATAGAGGATTCCCATATGCCCTGCTCCCCACACTGCCCACATTTACCCACATTACCAGCATCCTTCATTAGTGTGGTACATTCATTGCAGTCAATGAACACGTTTTTGAGCATTGTGACTAAGCATGGATTATAGTTTACATTGTAGCTTATACTTTCTTCCACCCAATTCTGTAGGTTATGGCAAGATATATAATAGCCTGTATCTGTCATTGTGATGTCATTCAGGACAATTCCCAAGTCCCCAAAATGCCCCTGTATTACACCTGTTTTCCCTCTCCCTGACCTCAGAAACTCCAGTGGCCACTGCCTCCACAAAATGATATAAGTCCTTCCATTGCTAGAATCACAATGTAGAATAACAATAAGTCCACTCTAGTCTATAGTTCATTCCCCAATCCTGAGGATTCTGGGATGGTAATGCCCATTCTACCCCTATTGAATGGGGGCTTTAGTCCCATAAGGCCAATGGATGGGACTTTCTTGCTTGCAGTTGTAGACTCTCTTGGTTCCTTGTTTTGGTAGTTGTCCATCATCACCTCTTTGTTTGTTGTTCTGGGTGAGTCCAATGAACCTGAGAGTAGGTGTTGCAATTCCATTGAGTCTCAGGTCACAGCTGGCACATGGACCGCCCAAAGATTCAAGTCTCTTGGATGTACACCTATGAGTTACAGCACCAACTATAGGTTCAAATAGAAGGGACAGAAAAGCCATATGTAGGGAAAACACAACTGAGTTCAATTCTGTCACACTGGGAATCACAAAACCCAAAGTAGGGCCCACTGGCAAGGCACTGAACTCATGAGCTATCTGCCCTGATCACAGTGCCTGGGTGTCTCCAGAGCCCTCTGGAGGCCCACTATTTGGGGTAATGTCTAATTTGGCAGTCAGTGAGATACTGCTGACACATGCATACGTATAACCTCTGAAATGACTTCTGAACTCACTTTGAAGTCTCTTAGTAATATAAACTAATTTGTCTTTACCTCTTCCCCCTTTTGGTCAAGGTCTTTTTACAGCTGCATTGCTAGTTGCTGCTTGGTAGTAATCCCTTGGTGCCAAGGAAACTTATCACTGGGAGTCATGTCCCACACTGAGGAGAAGTTATTGCACTTATATGCTTAGTTCAGCTTAGAGAGAGGCCATATTTGAGCAACAAGGATGCTCTCAAGAGGCAATGCAAGCCTTTCTTTATCTCCTTTTATTGTTAAACTCAGTGCTATTGGAATCTTAACTAATATTAAAAGTAATCTCAACATCGTCAATAAAATCTTATCTACAAATATTTTAGTTCATATGCAGCATTTTTCACTTTATTAGTATTTTCATATACAGGTATGCATATTTGTATTCATATAAACATGCACATTTATGTGTGCATGTATGTGTGTGTGTGTGTATATATATATATATATATATATATCCTCACTTAATCTTCTAGAAAGTTTTATGAGATACTGTTTTTCTTATCATCCTTCACAGCTAAGAAACTGAAATTCTGAGTTCAATTAGCATGTTGAACCCACGACACCTCATCAGGACTGTGGTCAAGACAAGAATTTAGTTATCTCCTTCAAATCTTCTTCTCTGTCACTATACATTATGTTACTGAATACCCCCTTTCTTCTATCACTCACAATCTGTATTGTTTTAACCTTCTTTTAATTCCATCCTATTTTTATTCCGTGTTAATATGTTAACTACAGAAAAGTTTAAAAATCCAAATTTGAACCCAATAAAGTATTAAACCAACAGTAATATAATCATCCAGACAAGAGCACTCTTTGATATTTTGTCCAAAAATATTCATTGAATTCCTACCACGTCCCACTGCGAGTTCTTGGGATAAAAAAGGGAACAGGAAAGAAGCAGCTTCTCACCATCAAGGAACTTGCAGCGAAAAATCTACCCTATTTTTTAAAATCTATTTGTATGTTATGGATCCATTTTTTCATTTTCCCAACTGGGTTAAATGTATCTGAAATCATATTTTTTAATAATAGTTTTTGTCAAATGTTGTTTTTACTGCATCAGGAATACCCTTGTTTGCTGCAGCCTCAACTGAAGCACAAAACTTTCAGCCTGCACTATTTCCTCAGTTCTTTGCCAACTAGTTTCTTGTAAAGCTCTGAGAGTAGGAGACACTTGGAAGATACTGGAGGGCAGGTGGAAGAAACAAATTTGTTCTGCTTTTGTTTCTTCTGGTGATGGGCTTTGGCAAATGCCATTGCAGCTCGGGTCAAAGGGGACCATGTAGGACATGTAGGGCATAGCAATCCAAAGGCAGATTGAGCTGCAGTGATGAACAATGGGATATATTAGTGACTGCCTTCAGAATGGCTGGGTTCCAGTAACAAGCTTAGGAGGTGTAGCATCCACATCAGTTCAGGAATGAGAGAAATGTGGGCCTCCCATAGTCACCATTCTTTGAATAACAACATTCCTTTCCCTTGCTTCTCTAGCCTTCTTTCAGACATTTTAAAACCTGTGTAATTACTCTCCTATATTAAATTGCCTGTGTTTGAAATGATTAAAGTGTGTTTATACTACTGTAAACAGACCATTGAGTTTAATATGATATCAAATTTAATACAGTCCTCCCCTATTATATGATAAGTACATTTTGATTAAATGTCAAAATTAGAAATCACGCTGAAATACAAATATTTATATAAAAATCATTTTCTATCATTTTCTGAATGCATTTTGCCCAAAGATAACTTATGGTAAGGATAAAAAACCTTTTCAAGTATCTTAGTACACAATACTTAATTGTATTTCCAAAAGCCTCTGTAAAATGTGCTACAATGTCAAACTTCAACTGAAAAAGCATTGAACTTTATTTGTTTTTCCATCTTTAAAATTTTTTGAGTACAGTATTATTTATGTTGTCTTTCTGGATAACTATTATATTTATATGACTTTTCATGTTTATCTATATATATATAAATGTATTTATGAAATGTTTTTATCTTTTACACATTTTTCTCCTGGTAACTTTTCCTTTTTTATAGATTTAAAAAAATTACTTGCTAAGAATGATAACAAATGGAAATATTTTTTTGTCTATTTTTGATATTTTATACCCCTCTAATTTGAAAAATGTTTTGTTTAAAATATTAATTTTAATTATTTATTCCATTGTTTGTGTACTTATAATGTACTCACACAATTTTAGGATCATTAAAAATATTCACTTTAACATTTTACACTGAATGAGTATGAAGTTTATTTTGTACATTAACTTCAGCACAGAAGATATTTATTTGATGATGTAGCATACCATGTGTTTCTAAAATAACTGCTTTCAAAAGATATGTAGGAGGAGGGCAAGATGGCATTGGTTTAGGAGGGCACTCGTTGACTCGCTCTCTGAGGATGGCTGGTTGGGGACAAGGTACTGACAGGGGGTTCTATGCTGGGGGTGCATGGAGCAAGAACCTTGGGGACATTGTTCTGGAGGGAGCAGGATGGCGAGATGAATTGCTTGGGAAAGATTTGTGAGTTGTCCCCTGCCTGTGGTGGTTGACACAGACGGCTTTGCCCCACCCTCAGAGTAAAAGGTGGTTTAAGCTTTGACTCCCACCAGCAACCAAGTGAGAGGGAGCATTCTGGGAGGTTTCTGGAGGAGGGGCGAGAGGGCTTTCCTTTCTATGGATTTGGCTGCCTGGAATCCCTTGCAGCTTTGGGGAACAAACTAGCTGGCATGAAGCGGCACCAGGCTGAGGGGAGCAACGAATCTGCTGAGGAAGTTTGATTTACCAAGCTGCCCTGGGATACGCCCCAACTCCCACCAGCAACCCGGTGAGAGGGAGCATTCTCCAAGAGTGGGAGGGTGGTGACAGAAGTTGAAAGGAATTTCCTTTCTATGGATTTGGCTGCACAGACCCCCTTATAATTATGGGGAGCAGATAAGCCGGCTTGAAGCAGTGCCAGGCTGAAGGGAGAGGCAAATCTACTGAATATGCCCAATATAAGCAACAGCCTGGTGACATTGAGGCTTGGCTCCAGAGGTGGCAGAGTCAGCCAATTTTATCACTCTGCACAGACAAGCATCAGAGCTTCATCTCCCCTGGGGAGGCCAGGAAGTGGGAAGTGCTTGATTAGTTTTCATGAGCCTAGTTAGGGTTTCATCAGTGAAGGGGGTGGTCTAGAAGAGGAATTCTTTTGGGTCCCTTATTTTGCTAAAAAAAAAAAAGTCACTTTAAAAAAATAAAAAAAAGAAATTTTTTAAAACTTAGTTTAATAGCTAAAATCTGCCTCAAAACATG